>JARJLE010000050.1:600000-758834 GCA_029289555.1 Mycena latifolia
GCTCGATTGCGCGACGATATGTGTCAGGCTCCGCAACTTTTCTTCTGCGTCCTCTATCTTCGGTGGTCTCGTCTTCAGCCCCGTCGAACGTCTGTCCCTTACTATCCTGGTCTGTTCCTATATTTTCGTCCTGAGCTCCTTACTGATAGACATCCAGGATGTAGCCGTCCCGAGCAAAGAGCAGTACCGAAAACTCAACGCTATCTTCGACGGTACGAACAACTTTGCCGTTTACCGGCGGGTACTCGCCGAGAACGACATGCCCGCCGTGCCACTCATGGGTGCGTCCTCTCATCTCTCTCCCATTCCCATCCTGATCTTTGCACAGTTGTCCTCCACAAAGACGTCATTTCCGCGAACGAGCTCTCTGGGCCTGTTGCCCTCACCAACGAGCCCGACGCCGCCAAAACTCTCATCCACTTCAGCGCCTTTCGGATGCTGAAAAGGACCATTTGCAGTGAGCTCGCGCGCTTAGTCCTTCGACGCCCTGTTTATACCTGTCACAGCAATGGAATCGTGCCTCGTTCAGTACAAGATCGACCCTGCACCCGCAATTCAAGACTGGATTCGCAACCAACTCGCGGTCCCCGTACAGAGCGAGCAGCTGGATGCCTTGAGGTGTCTCTGTCTCTCTCCTTCTTTCGAATTACCGCGCTGACAGTGTTGCCTCTTTCCTAGCCGCGAGCTTGAGGCGCGCGCGCCGCCGCCGATCCAGAAGGGCCAGACATGGCTGCAGACCGTAACGGGTTCCGTCGAGACCGGCGTATTCACTCTTCACGTTCTCCCCGATCCCGGCGCAGCGCACCTGGCGCCGAAACTACGGAAGAACAAGTCTATTGCGACACTGCTTAATTTGCGCACTCGCTCAAAATGATGCATTTCGCGTACATACTCATCTACCTTCACATCTCTTTCTCAGATTTATTGCTATCTGTATCAACGCTCCTTGCATGTTTATCACGACTCTTCGTGCACACACTCATTATATCGCTAGCTTTAACTGTATCAAACAACGACCTATACCCATCTTTACTATATACCACTTGCTTTGCCATGTATTCATTGCTGCCAACTTTGCGATTTCTGCGAGACGAGTCTATTTGAAGCCGCGATGCCTTACACATGTCTACATTAGCATCTTGCGCATAGCATAGAGCATAATATTCTTGAACATGACAAGGCGCGAATACTACACTCGGACATGGTCACAAAATCTACTCCCGGGCAGCCTCAATCCGCTTCCGTGCTACCTGTCTTCGGTTAAGACCAGCAAGGGAGGTGGCGACCTTGTCCGTGGCCTTCTCAACCTCGACGTCCGCAGCGGCGAGGATGATCTCCACGTGTGTCGGGTGGCCCTGGTAAGGGTTGATACGACCGTGGGCACGGTACGTGCGGCGACGCGTTTTCTGGACGACGCCACCGTGAGTTTGCGCCCAGAATAAATGCGCCGATGGAAACGTACGGGGGCTTGCTGGACAACGATGTTTTTGATAATGAGATCTTCCAGCTCAATGTTTTTGGCGTCCGCGTTCGACTCGGCGTTCTTCAGCAGACGCAGCATGAACTTGACGGATTTCTCGGGCCAGCGACCTAGAAAAGCGTTAGGTCTACGATCCCAATACCGCAATTTGTTGCGCACCCTGGGTAGCTTTGAATTGCTTCGCCTGGCTAGCCCGGCCAACACCACCAGAGAACCGTCTGAAAGGGATGATCTGCTTGTGCTCCTTGACATCGGCGAGGTAGGTGTATGCCTTGGTGAGTTTCAGGCCTGGTGCAAACGTTAGCCAAAAAGTCTTGTAATCGTTCAGCCTAAGGGCTTGCCGGTGAGAGCAGCTGCGACCTCGCGCATATTCTTGAAATGAGTGCGGAGGTACTCGCCCCGGGCGCGGGAAGCTAGAGGATTGTGCGAGGTTAGAATTGTGCTGAACAATGGGGCGGATGAATTGACTTGTTTCAGGGTTCGTGGCATGTGCGGCGCCGGCGTAGCGAACTGGAAAGACGCGTCAACGATGTGCTAGGGCGCTGGGGGCCTGGGGCCGACGTACCCATCTTGCAGTCTTGAGGCTGGCGTGAGGAGGATTTTGTCGAGGGAGGGCGTGGGAGATCAGGGTCACAACTATGCAGATGACAACCGTCTATAGGTATGCGTGACGGTGTCGTCCATCGGAGATCAATATTCCGCGGCCGAGCGTGCCGTCTCCAATCTCTATTCCCACGCACCGTCTTGGAAGTAGCTCCCGCAGCTCATCTTGGAAGCTTATATTCGGAAGAAATTATGGCAAGGAACCACATCGATTTCTTGGAGGTTACTCGCAGATCGAGCATCATTATTTAAACTATGAGGGAAAGCTGGGGAATGGCCCTCGAAGACAAACTTGAACTCCAGACCCTTTCTGTAGTCCTGCGCCGGCGCCGGAAGTACTACAGAGTGTTACTACTCTGAGCAGTCTGTCCAATTTTGCCTCAAGCAGGTACATTATCAGCCTTAAGGTTACGGCGTTTACATACAGCACCCGACATGACAACTCAACTTGCGGAGGTTGGCAAGTGCCTAGCCGCATAAGAAAACGGGCGGCAAAGGTAAAATGGTGTACCAAGTTGCGACGAACTTGAGCTTGAGCGCTTCAGCATTTGAAGATGAAAAAATATTGAAAGAGATTGGAAGCCCCTGAATGGACGCGTCCCACGTGATGACTTTCCGCACGTAAAATGGCATGACACATCAATGGCACATCTACCTTCTCCAACGCGTCCACAGCGGTCCACAGGCTGGGATGCCTTCATACCTTCCAGTCCCCTCGTCGACGGGATCGCACACGACATCTTCCTCGTATACACTCATCAACTCTCCCAATGATCCAAATGATTTCGCTGACCTCGATGACAAACCTCCAGCCCAGCAGGTGCGCTCGTTCCTTTCAATTCGACATGCAGCTCGAATGCCCTCTGCAGCTCGAGTCTCTCAATGAAATGCTGGTCGTTCAAAATCGCATCAAGGAAGGCGCCCAGAATCTACTCAATATGCGCGATCTCGGCGTGCGGTTAACTCGCATGCCTCCTCTTTGCACCAACTGACACCGGCTGTAGGATGCATTGCGAGAACAAGTCATGTCTGAGCTCGATATGGCACAAGCCAAGATCGAGGCCATTCAAAGACGACTCGAATTACGTGCGCCTTCCGTTTCTGGCACCTTTTCGCGTGTATCTCATCTACATGTCACACAGAATCCAAACCCAAGCCCTCCAATGTATCCGGCTCAACACGCCGCCGGTTTCTTGCAGGGCAGGCCGCGCGGCCAGGCAAAGACGATGGTGATGACAGGAGTGAGTCCGCAATCCTCATCCCTCGTTTGACTGGATCGAATCCGTGACAGGCGGAGAGGACTTCCGCACAGCGCTCAGCAATGCTTCGACTTGTATCAAGTCTCTAGCCGCGTTGGCCCGTGGCACTGCGACCTCCCCCATCTCAAGTAGCGCCGGCTCCTCCACCCCTTCGTCCGCTAATGCCGCCGACGTTGATCGCCAACGGGTTGAGATAATAACCAAATTGGTTTCTATCCTCCAACGCAATGTTCGCGTGCCGGTATGAACTGAATCTCCCCGACGTTATGCAAGCGTGAGCCCCGCTATCTAGCAAGTTGTACCAAGCTCATCCCATTCCAGTGTCATCCCAGCGTTGGCGGATAAATCTTCCCAAAAATGCCGGGCGGCTGCGTATCGTCTTATACGACACATACTTGTAGAACCCGATTCTCTGAAGCGTATCGGAGAGCAGACACTTGACTGGTACATCATCAAGTAAGTGTGGATTTCTCTGTAGTCCTCTGCTCTACTGACAGATGCAAACAAGGTCCCTCACCCGCGACTAATAAATATGCTATGGAGAAGGAGCAAGTTATCAAACTCATCCGCACAATTGTGGAAGTAGGGCACAGTGCGAAACGAATTTCGGGGCGCGGGCGGCTGTGGGACAGTGCCACTTTCCAGCGCCGTCATGCGTGCCTTCGTGGCAGTGGCCGAGAATGCCGAGGATCCTTTTAGGCCGATCTGTATCCAGACACTGGCCGAGATATGTTGGTGGATTCATTTCGCTCCATTGGCGTTGAAAGTCTTACCTCTACAGTGGTGATCGATACTGATCTGGTGGCAAGGACCGGCGGAATGCGATTTTTGCTGCACGCTCTGGGAGAGGGGCCCCTTGAAATTGCGCCTATCTTAGCATCCGCTTTCTTGCACATAGTGGACTCGCCGCGCACGCGAGCATATCTCCAAGTCGGGGCAGATCTCGAGGTATACCCTACGCGTCTTGTGTGTCCGCTTTACTAATATATGACGGCAGATGGCGTTTTCCGCGGTCACAGACGCATATGGCAAAGGACCTGATCATGCAGACCGGATGAGAGGGTGCACGAAAGTGATCCAGTTGATGCTACGCTCCTGGAGTGGTATGTAGTTCGTGTTACATCTGATCAAACTTGGTAACGCGAATTTTTGCAGGACTAATGTATTTCTGCATGGATAACATGCGTGCAATCCGGTCCCTGATCGATACTCTTCGAATTCCTTCCTTGGAGACACGAGTATGAGCCCTCTAACCTAGTATCCGCTTGTTTCCTGAGCCGTCGCCTTAGGAAATAATTCTTGACATGTTCTTCGACTTACTCAACATCAAAACGCCGGAGTGGTATCAGACGTTCATCGACGGGCGGCGTCTTACTAGTATGGAGCTTCCTTGTCCTGGCGCCAGGGTCTTCTCTAATTTGTCTTGGCAGTGTATCGCAAATCGCGGGAAGCTCATGGGCGCCGGACCCATGTAGAACCGCCGGAACGCACTCATCAGACCTTGAAGCTTACTGATCAGTACATCGCGCTCATGGTTTTGGTGTTCACTAACGCCGGCCTCCTTGATGTTCGTCCGCTATCCTGACATTGAGCTTCTCTCATTAGCATGCACAGGCTTTGACGGGTATGCTGGAGGAGTCGACATCTGGTTCGAATCTGTCGCGCAAGGCGACGTTACTCATGGCTGAGGTACTCCAGATGGCAAACAGAGTGTTGCCACTGTCCATTGCGGCCCAGATTCAGGTAAATACGGGCCACTTGATTCCCTTATTTGTCCTCATTCGTGCTGTGCAGACGATTCCTCGAATATTTTCGATGGCCTCTGATTACAGCCATGGCGAGCATAGAATTGTAGGGACGTCAGCAATGTCGGCCATTGACAGCTTCAATCGCAATCAGACGCGCTTAGAGCCCAACACGTTGAAGGGCTCCCGTCCCAGGTATCTTCCAGACACTCGCTTATGTCACGGTGAATTAAAGCCAACCTAGAGCTAACTCTGCGGAAGATGCCATTCGACGTGGACAGCGGCAGGTAGAACAAGTCAAGCTGAAAATGAGCATGCAGATGGACGACAAAACTTTCCAGTCTTCACTGCTTGAAACTCAGGTAACTCATTCCATCAAGGGTCGAAATCTTCACTAACAACTCACTAGGTAATGCTCACCAAGGACTACACCGTTTGGAAGTTCGACATATTGCAAGAACTCATTGAAGGCCCGCTGCTGAATCCTAAAAGGCTCGAGGAGGCTATCAAAGGCTCTCGCTTCATACGTCGACTCTTGTCATTTTTCCATCCATTTGGAAGCGGTAGTACGAGATTCTGTGATTTGCCCCGGAACAAGGTGCGCCCCATAATATGTACTTGTTACATGTTGCTCATGTTTTTCCAGGTCAACCACCGATGGGTGAAATTGGGATGCTCTCTATTAACCACATTGACCGCCAGTCCCGATGGCGTGAGGTATCTGTCTACGGAGGATCCATTCTTGGCGCAAATCATGAAAAGCTTTGCGCAACTCGATCCTGTCGGTATTCTATCGGCTTTGTTCGGACTTACCTCTTCTCATCACGACTCCATACAGTCCAACACTGTTCCCGATTCGGATCCAGTTTTCTCCAAACTAAAAGTCTCCGGCCGGCTGACGTATGGTTACCTTGTGATGCTTGGGACACTTAGCAAGACCAAGGAGGGCATTGAGTACGGTTTGCGCCTTAACCCAATTTTCTTGTGCTTATGTCTTTGAAGACTACTCCAGAAGTTCAAAATATTTACCGCCTTCTATCATCTCAGCGAGTTGAAGGATCGCGAAGATTTAGTCAAAGGTATCATCGAAAACCTTGATTATAATATGTGTGTTGTTGCCCAGTTTTCACGTGTGTATCCTGACTGTTTACAGCGACGGGCATTCACGCATTGTCCTATCAAAGACGCTAACATCTAGCTTCCCGGTACGTGATCGCGTGAGATTAACACTGTGGGGATCTCACACTTCTTTCTCCCCAGCACATCCGCCTGTATGCAACCCGCCAACTAGGAGATCTCATTCGCAGCTCTCCTACCGCAAATGCATGGATGCTGCGGCTTCTACTTACCCAGCTCTATGATCCTGAACCGGAAGTGTGCGAGCTGGCTGTAACTTACCTTCGGGACGCCTGCGAATCGAAAGATATCCTCCAACTCGTGGTCGAGATGCAGCCGACAATGGATCATCTCGGTGAAATTGGTCACCCTCTTCTCCTGAAGTAGGCCTTCTTCTTTCATCGCATATCGTCATTTAAACTCTTTCGCAGATTTATATCCACTCCCGTAGGCTTCCGATATCTATACGACGTGGGATACATTGATCGGGAAATGGACACTTGGTTCCATGTTTGCATTTACTTGATCTCATTTGGAGTTACTAATTAGAGCGACAGGAACGGAACATCTATTATGTGGTTCAGGTGGAGGTTTTCCTTGCCAAAGTCTTCAGCAGCTCAAACGTCGACCATGATGAAGACGCACTGTGAGTTCATTCATTTTCTTGAGTCGCGTTTATTGATATTCGTGCTAGTGCTTTTGAAGGGACTGTTCCACCGCATTTCTATGGTGAAATGGCCAAAACCGATCTCGGGTGCCAAGTCTTGCAAGAGAAAGGCCATTTCGCCGAGTTTGCCGAGTTTATACGACTCCACAGCAACGAAAGCGAAGACACTGAACTAATACTCAAACTGAAGAGCATTTTGTGGGCTGTTGTATGTGCCTGTTTGGATCGGTCTAGGCCTTCAATCTGATCTCAAACAGGGAAATGTCGGCGCAACTGAGGGCGGGCTCCCATTTTTGGAGGAGGAAGAGATTATTCCAACAGTGCTGGATATTGCTCAAAACTCTCTAATTCCTTCTGTTCGCGGGTGTGTTTTAGCGTTCTCGCTTTATTCTGCGCAATTAATCTGCCCTTTCAGCACGTGTTTCTTCGTTCTTGGCCTCATTTCGTCCACCTCGCAGGGTGCCGAGATTCTCGACGATTACCGCTGGGAAGCAACCCTTTCGCCTTTGGGTTTGCCCACCGGCCTCTGCATACCAGTGGACTTGGACATGTTTATTTCTGTATGCGATTGCCTCAGCGGCTCTCTACTATAGCTGATGTGGTTGTAGATACCACCCTGGACTCAGCAGTTGTCCGACAAGACCGAATCTCGGTTAATACCTCCGACTTCGCAGACAGAGCTTGATGTCATCACCGCAATCCACAACCTTGCGAACACGGTCATTGCAAACGCCGCTTCTCGCTCTTTAGCGAGGTACTCATCAATCTTTCTGTTTATGATCTTTCTTTGACCTGCTCATCGTAGGATGAAATCCCGACCGGAATTCAAATCCATCTTTTCATCCCCCACCATGTTTTTCCGAGCACTTCACACGGTTTCTACTCAACGTTACCGGCTACCTGTGCGACGATACATCATGGATCTTTTCACCATTGAGCTGGACGCTGAGGTCGTTGCTGCACTTTCGGAATCTGCCAATGCCCTCAAGGCACATCCTTCGTTCAAACCTTCCAAGGAGTCTAATCGCGTCAGCATGTTTGGTCCCTTGGGACGGCCGAGGAGGTCTTCTGAAAGTGACGACGACGAGGGTGAGTTGGATGCCGACGACGAACCCCCGAAGCACCTACTGGGGAGCAACCTGTAATCAGTCTACGACCCGTGAACCGGACTGTTGGATTTGACATTTAAACTATCTTATTTTCGTCTAGGAGGCTTTGTCGAGGACAGTGTAAACTATTCCCACGGACATACGATTACCCATCTGTAAACTACCATCTCCGAGTTTGTTGTATGTCTAACTTGCTGTTTGCCTGTACGGTCAGTTGAAGGTCGAGCCAACTATCGCTATCTTTTGTAGATTCTTGCTGAAACTCTATCACCGGAGCGGCCAATCCCAACAACACTTCTCCCTAAGCCCACAAAGGTTGACTGGGCACGAGTCTCTTGAGTCCTACATCACTTGTATTCCGACTAATTCTTTTACAGATAACTGGTCAATCGCTTTTGTAGCTTGGCGGTGAACTTCTACACCAGCTGGGATCACGTACACGCAGTAGCTTTTGCTGCATCTCTGCCGCTCGAGCCTGGTTCTCAAGTTCACGGATCCGTGCCCTCAAATTGGCAACGAGCCGCTCTAGTCCAATTTTTTCAGAATTTTCTCCTGCATCCGATACATCTGATCTTCCTTCAATTGCCAGGGTCGCAATCACAGCTCGCGCTGCTTGCGGATATTGCCAAGGGGAAGGCAAACGGCGTATGACGGCTGGTTGATCCAATTCACCTCCGGCTACCCAAGTTTGCCTGTCGGTGAAGATGTTGCTGGATATGATGGGTGTCCCGGGGACAGTCTCCGGCGGTGTGCCCGGAAATTGCGTATGTAGCAGGGGCGAAGGTTGGTATACGGTGATGTCGATTGTGGACCTGCGGTCATCCGAAATCCAAGACGGTGCAGGCAGAAAACCGCTGTTCCCCCCGAACATAACTATCCGATGACTCGGATTGGAATGTGTCTCGGACCGAAGTGTGCGTGCGAGGAAGATGGCTCTGAGAGTAGGTGTCGTCCTGCGCTGAAGAGGGTAGGAACTTCTCAGCAAAGGAGAGTGTCCCATCTTCATAAAGGCTCTTTTTCTTGGTTTTCTGGCGACGGGAGATCAAGTAGGCGACGGCAACTATTTCAGTCAGGAAGCAGACTGCAACGACGACGGATGCAACGACAACCGACTGTATGACTCTTCACTGCCGATTAGTCTCGTTGTGTAATTATTAAGGCGCATACATACCGTGGGGAACTTGCGCAGGTTGGTATTTCTTGCCCTTTGGCACGGTCTGCAAGAACTAGATAGATCCTAAATCATGCCAGTAAGTTCTGGGGGCCTGACTGGACTTGGCGGCCATTTCTTACCAGAGACCTGGAATGAAATACATTGTGGCCAGCACAGACGAAACCAGCGGCCAGGACTCCAGATGGCCAGTGACTCACAAGATGGGAGAGTTTCGAGGAGCAGTTACTCGTCGCTTTATTAGGTGTTTCCGCGAGGATCTATCTTGGAACGAGATTCCCGGAATACTAAGAAAATCATGGACAGCCATCGTCAAGTGGGTAACCCAGTGGATACATCCCGTTTCGACTCCGACCTAGTAGGCTTAATAGCACTGCCCGTAGTTAGGGCAGGCAAGTTGTAAAGATGTCGTTGGGGTGGTAGATGGATGAAGAGGAACTCGGATCCGTTGGTACCTGTGTCCGGCGTTTTGACATGCAGAAGGCAAAGGCTATACCTGGCTATACACGGGTTGATCGTTTGAACCAAGTTTTGAACCAAGTTTGAACCGTGGGAATGATGCGGTATTTGCCGATCCCCGTTCAACTTGAAGCGTGAAGTCGACCAATATCCCCGCCTACTCAATTCATAAATTATAAGCTTCTCCTGACTCTCTGAGAGACCATCAGTACATATGGAAGTAGAGCTTTAAATGATCTCCGCCGTCGTCCCTTAGGTTACCCATGATTCCCCGTAAATCTGACGGGGCCAAGGATGACAAAGTTCTCAGAGAGGTTTTGGGGTTCCGATCAACCCTGTGATGGGAAAAATCCGCGTCGAGCATCATACCTAGGATTCAAGCATGACACTGCGAAAAGGCTAAATTTATTTTCGGACACCACCTGTTGGAAATCCAGCCGTGCACTAAATTGTTTTTACCAGTATTTATAACGATTTCAAGGTGTCTCTCTGCCGCAGCGGCGCTTGAGTTATTCTCGCAGCAGTGGCTCCGTCGAATGCTGTGGATCACTTCCGCATTTAGATCGCCATCATACATAGCCTTTAGGTTGCTAGCACCTACTGATTTGTGGCGTGAATGCGCCTCGGCGAGTACGATCTACAGACGAGTTCGGATTTGGTTGGTGGCGGCGCGATGTTGTTTGTTGCCTTTTTCGGCGGTTGGCGGTACTGTCTTTGTTCGTGCGTGACGCGGTGTGGCGACTCCGTGTGAACGAAACACGCTCATACTTGACGCGAGCGATGATGCTCCGTACCTGCAAGCAACTCGTCCCTATATCTCGCCGTGCCGTCGGACCCACCCTTGTCCGAGGGGTCGCAACAGAGTCTGCTCCCTCGATTCCGACTACCGAGGCCTCTCCGCTAGCGGACACCGCTTCCGGGCCCTCGGATGTCGTTCCAGCAGTAAGCCCTGGTGTCTTGGCTGCTGACACGATTAGTGGTGCTCCGTGTGAGCAAAATCATACCATTCGTCGTTCTGCGCTCAAAATGCTGCTCAGCTCAACTCCGTCATCGTGCTGTTCGCGTGTATCAGCCCACACGAAACACTATGCAAAGCGGCGGGGCCAAGGGTGAACGATGGAGGATCGACTTTGATATTCTGCAGGGAGGAGGCCGCTGGGAGAATCCTCTCATGGGATGGGCCAGCTCGTGCGTTCATTCCCCGGCTCCACGCCTCCACTGTGCTCATGCCCGATCAACGGCAGGGCTGATTACATGCAAGGCACCCGTATAACATTCAAGTCTCAAGAGGATGCCATTCATTTTGCAAAGAAACAGGGTGAGGATTTCTGTGCCCCGGTGTTCCGTGATTACTGAACTCGGTTTGCCAGGATGGGACTACTACGTGTGCGTTTCTGCGGCCGTCTGTGCTATACTTAACTCACACGCCGTATTGCAGGCAACCGCCTACCGTGAAGAGAATTCCACCGAAGAACTACAGCGAAAACTACCTCTATCGGCCCAACAAGTTGCGTATTGCGAAAACAAAGTAGGACGCACCGCGCACGATATCTTTAGACACTGCAGTTAAAGATACTCCAGTTTGGGCATGTCAATCTTTATACCTACACACATATATATATGCAGCCTTCCTGGAGCATTTGCTAGTTGCCGCAATGTGCCGACCCAAGTCGGCCCACATCATGACATGAGACCGTCTTTACTCCAATTGCTCGATCAATATAACTTCGATCACTGTCCCACGAGTCTGAGGAGCTCTACCTTCCTTCCCTCGTATGCTACCGGCATCCGCCTAGCCCCTTCACCCTTCCAACGGCCGTACGACCTTGTCACGTCAATGGGCGATATACAAACTCGACCCTTTTCCAAGAACTACAGGTGTGGCCACATCCCTTTTCTGTGAAACGCGTTCTAATGCGCCATCCACGGCCAGTGGCCTCATCAATCAGTCTGTTATCGCTATTGCTATTACAGTGGTATGCGTCACTGGACAGGAACTCATGAAGAGGAGCCGGAGGGGGACGAGGTACAACCCGGAGAGTCTCGGCAGCCGCGAGTCTTGGGAGTTCGGATAGTGAGTTTCGTTTGCTAGTAATCTTCTCGGCCCTTCCCGGTCCTTCCCGTCCCATGGGCCTGAATCTGGAAGAGGATTCAGCATTAGCCAAGGGCGTCTATTCGGTGTTGATGGGGATACTAACTTCGCTTTCCCAGTTTGTACCAAGGTAGATCTTGGGCACGGTCAGTCTACCAGTCGCTCCTAATTCAACCTACTTATTTATGAACCCAGGTATCCGTCACCACCCTCTCCACGCGGTTGGCCTCTGTCATGGGTCAAGCAGATCGTCTTTTTCCCCGCGGACAAGATGAACGAGCTACGAGGTGTTGACGCGACTCTCTACATCCGCTTTCTACGCGGTGCCTGTGCGTTCTGTGATCCTCTCAGTCTTGAGCCTTCTAACCTTTATTCCTCTAGTTTGGTTCGTTCTACTCCATACGTGCACGACCTTTCCCATTCTGTTTCCCATCCATGTCGAGTTCTCGGAGGATTCCGTCTCCAGGAAGTCTATGACTCGCGCGTCGATAACTTCCCTAGTGGCTACCCACGAAGGTTTAGAGCTACTCTGGATCCACATCACTCTTTTATTCTGGATCACCTTGTCCTGGATGGGGACCTTGCTCTGGATATGCCACGGGGCCTTTCGGTTGCGTGCAGATAAAATTGCTATTGCGGCGAAACGAATGGCTTCCTATGACCCTTCTGACACCTCCTACTACCCCCATCCGCATCCTCAATATGGATTCGCAGATATACCCACCCTTGACCGCCACCATCCCAACTTCGGCCTCCGGTTGCGCACAGTTATGGTGTCTAACGTTCCTCCGGCCCTGCGCGAGGAGAAAGTACTCAAAGAGTACTTTGAATATTATCTGTCCCGCAAGCTGGAAAAGCCGTCCATGGGCCTTACCTCATCTACACAACCGGGTTTTATTAACAAATCTGTCGCTTTTTTGTTCAACCGGGCCAAACGACTTCCTGTACCCCCAATCCCACTCTCAGCCACCACGCGCCCCCAAACCTCGACAGACGCAAAGGACGAGCTCAATAGTCCAACAGAGAACGCGGACAATGTTCCAGTTATTGAACGGGTTGTTGTCGCCCGGAAGATGACAGAGTTAGCGTCTCTCCTTGAACGGCGTGAAGACATACTGCGCCTTCTGGAAACCGCTCACATCAAGCTGGCCAAGAAAACGGTTCTTGCCGTTCAGCATGCGATGGCTCGGAGAGACGCTAATAAATCAACTGTCCGAGCGCACCCGAAAGCTTCGACGAAGCGACGGACCAACGCCATAGATACGGAGCGGGGAAACACGGGTGAAGAGGGGACCTTGAGCGAAGAAGAGCGCATGCAACAACTCATCGAAGTCATCGGTCCGTTTGTGCAGGAGTTTGGACTCCAGCCAAACACCGCGCGCAGCAAAGCTCTTTTCTCCAGGCATGACTTTCGGAAACTTCGAATGGAGGGTTCCCAGGATTCAGACAGTGATGCTGGAACTCAAGCCTACCCGCCCACATCTTCGACGCAGTCTCCCCAAAGTCGCACGATATGGGAAGCGCTGCTTAGTCTGCCAAGGGGTAGTTTGGACGCATACCAGCCTCTCATCAACCTCTCCCACCTCTTCCGGGGTAAAATTGTACCCTCCATCGACTATTACACGGCGAAGTTCAACTTGCTGACGTCCTTCATAACGGAAAATCGTGCCAAGGCTGTCACGGACTACGACCCGGTTTCTACCGCGTTCGTGACCTTTGCGAATCCTGCAGACGCCAGACGAGCTTGCAAATATCTGGCGGTGCATCCGAATAATCCACTGACGTGTTTAGTTACCATGGCTCCCGCATACCAGGACCTAGATTGGATCAGAGTCATGAAATCATCCTACAACGGAGAGGTACACCAACCTCACCTGTCCGTTTATGAGTGCTTACGTACGCAAATAGTTTGTGAAAGATTGGGTTGTAAACATGGGGGTCTGGTGAATGACCTCCTCGGTATTTTGGAACTGATTTCTCATGCGGGCGCAGGGCATTTACCGTGTTCTGGCTATTTCCGGTATCCTTACTGGTCGGTCTGGTCTCTATTCAGAACATCAGTGTGTTTTTGCCGGCTCTGGTTAGTGGCATCTGCATCACGCCTGCTTATCGCTGTTGACCCTGATATCTAGAAAGCGTACTTGGATAAACATCAGTGGGAGGAAGACTTGATCCAGTCGTTTCTCCCCACTCTTCTCGTCTCACTACTTGCTTTATCTATCCCCCCCATTCTTCTCCTAATTGCCAAGAAAGCACACACCATAACAACGCTTTCCGCTCTCCACGACCTCATCATGACTCGCTATTACAAGTTCCTAATCGTCAATGTCCTGGTGTTCTTTTGTGTTGGGACAGCAGCACTGCAATCGGTTCTCGATTCTTTCAAGGCCAACCAGACGTCCCACGTGGACATTTTGCAAATTGTTGCGGACAGTTTCCCCACAGCCGGTCCATTCTACGTCGGGTGGCGTAAGTCCGCTTACGTGCTATGCATTCCCGATTGCTGAGCATAACTAGTCATCTTCACTGTGGGCATGCATGGAGGATTTGAGCTTGCTTTGTGTAAGTCATTTTCGTCGCCGATCCTCATCTGGGCTAATTTCATTCTCTCAGTGGGCGTAAGTTGTCAATCTACTTCTGGTAGCAGGCTCACCAAACTGCGTAGCTTCCGCTCATTGTGTACCCGACAACACGACGGCAAGTAACCCCGTACGTTTCGCCATCGATTGCTACGAAGGACGTTGGCTAAGCATCCTGACTTAGACGCAAACGCGCTGCTGGTATTCGTCCCCGGACATTCAACTTCTATTGTACGTTGACAGTCTAGTATGGTTGGCCGAATCTTAAGCCCGTATTTTAGACTGGCTTCCTACGCATCTGCTGGTGATACACGTCTTAATGCTCTTCATGGTTCTCAATCCATTCGTGATACCGTTCGGCGCTTTTTACTTTTTCATCGAGGCGGGTACGTGTTCAGAGTTGTCTTATGTGATCATTGTACTTATCGACTTCAGGCGTTGTCAAGAATCAAGTCCGTCGTTGTACTTTTCGTCTTCCGCAATTAACCATCTTTTTCTACTTAGCTAATCCATATCTATGCGAAGAACTATGAAGGTAACGGACAAGTAATTCTGATACGCCTTGCCCGATACTCTATGGACGGTAATTTTCCTCACTGCCTGACCGTTAAGCAACCACTGAACTCTGAGTAGGCCTCATCCTCTCACAAACAGTCTTCATGGCTTACATGATCGTTCTGAAAAAGACCGTGAATGTTGGATTAGCGGCCTTCCTGGTTGTTTTTACGACCGTTGTCAAGCTTTTGTAAGTATGTGCAACTAACCCAATCCCGGTGCTCATGGTTCTTCAGGATCACACGCATAATCCGGGCCCAGTTTGAACACGACGACATTTTGGAAGCTCAGCTCCTAGTTCCAACTGCGAACAATGCGGAACTTGGCAATGAACCGATGACGACTAATGGCCCTGAACACGACAATAACGACCACAATCACGATGCAGGAGCTCCGCGCGCGGGCCCTATGTTCTCTTGGCGTCTTCCCGCTTGGGTAAACCTATCATATGCCACCATCCGCCCTCATCGCCCGATCCAGCACCGCCCAAACCCGTTCGGCCCCCGAGAACAATCATTTTCCAGACTGGGCTCGATGTCTTTTCAGCCCGACACTAAAGTGAACCCTTCGACGGACGAGGCTCGGAGATTGATCAACCGCCAGTCACTGCCAAATAACGGCAGGTTACCTGGCGGTTCCAACTCAGAGGATGGGCACCGAATGCCTGAAGAAGTTCCGGGACCTGAGGTGCCCATAGTACCACACCCCTCTCCACCGACGTGGGATGACGATAACACCACGGACCTCCCTTACGACAACCCTTTTTACACGAGAACGATCAACAACGCTCTGTGGCTTCCTCGAGATCCCTTTGGGAAACTTGATTTGGACGACACCATTGATCTTAAGATAGCCTTGACGGTGGATCCGACCGGCGGACGCTTAGGCTTCTGGCTGGATTTGCCGGAGACTGCGTCACCCATGCAAATGTCACTCGTCTCGAGTGTCTCCACACCACCCGAGGAGCGTCCGAGTGCGGAGTCATCACCCGAACAATCCTTCGATGGTAGCGAAGAAATCGAGCTGCCTTTGGTCATAGCGAAGAGGGCACAAGCCAATGACGACGTAGAACAGACCACTCGACGTCGCCGGCCGTCTACTTTCCGCCGCAAAGTTAGCGGGAGCAGCACGGTCGGATCAAGACCTCGACGGCCAACTGTCGCCCCTAGGATGTCGAGTCGGTCATTCTCGGAGGGAGCTGGGAGACATCGAGAGCGATCTCCTTCTATCTTGTCCACCCTTCAACCTCCTACGATGGATCGAGTCCGGTCAGCAGACTGGGACATTGGCGTCCGACCCGACATTCATGCACAGGCCGACTTCGTTCTGTCGCACTCGTCGACGTCGCGGCTCTCTGTTCCTGCGCCTCCGCCTCCGCCTCCGATGACGAAACACCGATCCTCCAATGTATCTACCAACGCTGCCATAGTTCATGAGGTCATGGCAGAAGAGCAAGTAGCTCTGGCAGATCGACTGGAGGAAGAGGAAGTTGAGGCAGAAAAAGCGACCAAACCAAGATCCTGGTTTACGTCCTGGATGTTCAAGAAACAGCCTCCAGCCGCCGAGGGTGAATGAACGCACCTTATTTTGACGAGCGTTTTTATTTTATTTTTTGCGCCCTGTTTTGATACCCTCGGAATAATTAGATAGCCTTTACGACATGATAACTTACGCGTGATGTACGATATTTACGGAAATCCCAGCATTGATATTGGTTTTCACCGCTACCGATGTTTTTCCTACGGCCCAACTTCGCATTTGAAGTGGGTTGTTACCGATGTATAACCCTGACTGACTACTTAAGCACACGACTCCGAATGGCGACCAGCGGAAATCCGTCATGGCTTTAGCAACTTTGGTTACATTGGCCCTCTTTGCGCTCACCTCCGATGCAGGTACGACGATCTGGTCAGGAAGCTTCAATGCCTACCCAACGGTAGCTACATTTGACAATTGTGAGTTTATTCGACAGCTACTAGCCCCCAAACTAGTCCTGCCACTTGCTCACACACACGGTTCAGGGAGTTGGAGTAACCTAGTTGGGGAGTACCAATGGTACATCCATGGCACTCAAAACACTTCCCACTACTTGGCACTTGATCCCTCGTTTAAAAACCCCGCGGATACTAGCGAAACCAATGGTATCAGAATGACCATCGACACCACAGCAACTTGGAACTCCCAATTTGAGAGGTGAGGACAGGATATTCCTCCGATTCGATCCTATATGTAACCAAAAATGCAGGGCAGAGCTTATTCCTCAGGTTAATCCATATCATTTTTTCTGTGAGGCTTCCCTTACGCCAATTCAAGACCACCGCCAACCTGGGAACCGGGAATTTGTTCTACCATTTCTCAATTTCGCACCCTGCTACCAACCTTCCGGACGTGAGTGATGTCGACCCCCATTTTTGTGCTGTATCTAACGCTTTGCTCAGTCAACCCTGGAACATCAGGTATCTTGCAAAACGACGCTTGACGCCGGATACACCGCGGCTCATACCATCTGTCTCCCAGATTTGCTTCTTTGAAAGTCACTTCACGGAGGTACGTCCCAGATTCCAGCAGAATCATCAATCTAACGGATAGTTAGCTCAAATACGGAGTTAGCCCTAACGGCACCCATTTGACGTGGATGGCGCGTTGTCTACCCGCATTTGATCGTACTAATGAGCCTGACACGACGCATGTATAGGTTACAGGGGTCGGTCACTGGGACGCACCTTTTACTCCTGGAACCTGGTTCAATTTCGCCTATGACATAGACGCGAGTATACCACCATTTCCATGTGATCTATCGCTAATTAGAAATCTTCCAGTTCTCCGCGGGAACAGTTGGACTTTGGGCGAGCACCGGCTCAGCTCCGCTGGTTAAAGTTGTGCAAAATGTGGCAGCTTCTACTTCTACGAATTCTGCAGACTGGCACCTTGGTGTTCTTCGCCTCGTAAACGGGGGAACGCCGGAAGACTGGTACTTCAGCGGCGTGTACATTGAGAACGGGCCAATCACGACGAGTGTAGGCACTGGTACGTGTCAGCGATTGTGAGGCTGTATGATAGATATTGATGATACCTTAGGTGGCGGAGGAACTACAACCACATCTGGGAGCACCTCTACCATTACAAGCATCTCGTCGACGGCTTCTACAACAACAACCGCGTCTTCGACCACCACAGCAGCCGGGCCCACGGCTACTCACTTCGGGCAGTGTGGCGGGACTGGTTACACGGGACCTACAGTCTGTGCTTCGCCCTACACCTGCTCGGCAGTGAGCCCGCCTTATTATTACCAAGTACGTTGATTCCAGTTTTTGTTTGGGCGCTATTCACGCTCTTCAGTGCCTGTAACATTGTATTTTGGTAATACACATAGTTGTGGACCATTGTCTCAGTCGGCTAGGCCCTGTGGTTTGCTGGTTAGAGATAATTTAAATGGGATAGCCTTTGACGAACTATTACGCCGCAAGCTGCTCTGCCTCCCGCATTACCTGTTTTGAGGCTCTCCTCGTTATCCCCGCGCCCGAGATCGTCAGTTCCCTGTCAGGGTGACGGTTGAGTCGATTATATATCGAATATATAGAGAGGACGTACCGCGTGAAGTACGACAGCCCGCCTAGAAAGAAAAAGAAAGAAAAATTAGAAGAAAATGGCCGGGTTATAATGGCACCTACCCGACAATGCTCAAGGGACCATTGAGAGAAATTACACTGTCCTGGAATTGGAAGGAAGCAGATCCAAACTTGTCGGTCTTGAGGAGGAGAATGAATTAATAAAGAAGAAGTCGGTAAGGTGAACGACCCGTATGCACCTGGATGTTGCCGAGGTCGCCGACGTGCCTCTCCATGTCGGATGGAGCTCCGTGGTTCTTGTCATGGGGATTAAAATGCGGGCCAGCAGATACACATCCGCCGGTCAAGTCTCCGAATTGGCTGAGAGTTACCAGGTGAGATGCGCAAATACTGATACAGTACAACACGTACTGGATGTGAAAACCTCGCGATGCCAGTGGGTCGAGATTGTGGAGCTCCCCGGTGACGGTAGTGACTCCGTTTTTGAGTTGCTCGAAAGTGACCGTCCCTGTGGCCCTGGAGTCTCCCTTCAAGACGACCACAGCCTGTGGGAGTTCAGTCGATGATTGTCGGATAACCGCCAATCACACTTGCCTTCGTCACCAAAGCAGGCTGGGTTCTTAGGAATGAACTCCAGAAGAGAAACAGGGTGAGAGAAGCGGCAGCTCCTGCGACCCACCAGCCTCTATTACTGGACTGTTTCTTCGGATATTCCATCTCGGTGGTTGGAACTTGGGATAGTTTCCCGGCATTTACCGGCTGAGACATTTATGCGTCACCGATACACGTTTCCCCATTGGCTGGAATCTTCCGGCTCTTGCCGCGGCCAGTTCACTCAGATGATGCCCTCACAGCTGCTATCCATTCGCAAATCCCGACGCCCGTTGCCCCACATACAATGCATTGTTGGAGTCCAGCCTGAGGCTGCAACCAAATCCGGCGCTCCCGTTGCAGAAAAGTAATAAGCACCGTTCCCACTCATGTTGTATGCGACTCGATCTGACTGTTTTCAGATTCCGATTCCACGCACTATAGAGGCTGAAACGTGCCTAAGTCTCCGACTGCCTCCAAAAACATATACCAGTAACATGCACGGCTCTGAAGCTAATCTGAAGCTGTCGATACTAAGCATCGTGTATTCCAATGGGAAATAGAACATGCACGCGTGCAATGGTGCACCTAAAGAACGCACATCCTTCCTGTTTCTCAGCGAATCGGACAACAATACATTCGGCTTCTGCTTCAACCGGACCACAAGGTCTCCGTCCCAAGTTTAATTGACGTTTGGTATTTTCCCAGTGCCGTCAGTCAGTCTGACCACTGGCAGCTGCATATGTCACAACCTCTGCTGCTGAACCGCCCGTCTTCCTCCACGATGGATTATCGCAGCTCTCTGGCTCTCCTGGCCTTGGTCATTCTACTGCTCAAGCTATTTGGCAAAAAAATCCTCACATCTGGCCTACCCTTTCCTCCCGGACCCACCCTCGATTCCTCATCGGCAATTTACGTGAAATACCCACGAAGCTCCCGTGGCTGACCTACACAGAGTGGGGACTTCAATATGGTGCGCTGTAGCAATCCCCCGAGTACTTTTTTTTTATGTTGAAAGGTGGACTCGTGCATGCCCGTGTCTTTTCGGACCACATTATCCTTGTCAACGACCGGAAGACTGCTTATGATTTATTTGAGAAACGATCACATGTATATTCCGACCGCCCGTATGTTCCTATGATCGATCTGTGAGCGCTGATGCTGTTCGTATGTTCTCTTCTTCATGCGCGTCCAGTCTGGGGTGGGATTTCAACTTTGGGTTCATGCCGTACGGGACGAAGTGGCGCCGATATCGACGAACGATGCAACAGCATTTCCGACAAGATGTATCGCGGGTCTATCAGCCTATTCAGAAGAAGAAAATTCACGATTTCCTGCGAGGGCTGTTATCAAGGCCGGAGAATTTTGTTGCTCTATACAAGACGTGAAATCCTGATGCTTCTTTCCATCGTCAAAGCTGATGTTCACGACAGATTAGCCGCCGCCATCATCATGGACACTGTGTACGGTTATCAGGTCGAGCCCACCGATGATTATTTTGTTACTCTTTCAGAGAATGCTCTTAAGAAATTGACGCATTCGACCCTACCGGGCGCGGCAGCTGTGAACACGATTCCCATTCTTCGATATTTCCCTGGATGGTTCCCTGGTTGCGGGTTCCAACGCATTGCTGCAGGTATGGTATTATGTGTTTCTCTGTCTGCCCGATCAATCTGTCTGTCCTTCCAGAATCTCGGCAGCTAACGCAAGAAATGCGGCAACTTCCGTTTGAATTTGTCAAGCAGAATATGGTTTGACCCCATGAGCCGTACTAGTATCGAGAATTAAGTTTCTCATTTCAGCGAGATGGAATCGATTCAAAATCAATCACGGCAAAACTGCTGGAGACCAATCAGGCTCGGGGACGAACAGACGAGCCCATGATTCAAGAAGTAGCCGCCTTGGCGTATGCGGCCGGCGCTGACACCGTACGCCCTATCCAAGTTTTGTTTATCCTTCACATTCAGCCATAATTCGTTTAGACAGTCTCTGCGATAGGCTCATTCTTTTTATCAATGGCGATCCATCCCGAAATCCAGCAAAAGGCTCAAAATGAACTTGACACCGTGATTGGATCACGACTCCCGGAATTCGAGGATCGCCCGTCTCTGCCTTATATCGAGGCTCTTTACAGGGAGGTTATGCGCTGGAGACCGGTGCTTCCGCTTGGCGTGGCTCATGCCACCACTGAAGATGATGTATATGAGGGATACTTCATCCCTAAGGGTGAGCATATATATCTCTATCTAGCAGCGAACCTCGTAGTGACAGTATATTTAGGGGCCACAGTTATGAGCAACATATGGTACGGATGCTTTATCGTGAAACTCTCGTCGTGTTCAAGTTATATCCAGGGCCATGACACACGACGAGTCGATTTACCCTGAACCCGACCGCTTCAATCCCGATCGGTTTTTGAGGGCGGACGGGACGCTGAATGACGACGATACTGTGTTGGCATTCGGGTCAGGCCATCTGGTTCACCCGCCTCTTGTGTTCGTACCTAACAATCTTATGCAGTTTCGGCAGAAGAGTGTGCGTTGGGAAGCACGCCGCAGATGCCACAGTTTGGGCGACAATTGCCTCTGTTCTGGCGACCTTTACCATAGGAAAGGCTACAGATAGGGCAGGAAATGTCATCGAAATTGAGCCTGTTTACTCGGACGGATTTATAAGGTATGTCTGTTGTTGCTGGAAACCAAATCATCTGCATTTTGACTATTACAATCAGCCACCCAGAGCCCTTTCGATGCTCTATTAAGCCTCGGTCCGAGGCGGCTAAAAGTCTAGTTCAAGCGACTGTTGAGGATATGCCTCTCTAGCTCCATGTAGCATCAGGAACAAACACACAAGCTATGAGGCTATGTACCACTCTGTAGCACTCCATAGCACTCTATAGCTCCGTAGCTTGTGTTTT
Organism: Mycena latifolia; assembly: GCA_029289555.1. Lineage (NCBI taxonomy): Eukaryota > Fungi > Basidiomycota > Agaricomycetes > Agaricales > Mycenaceae > Mycena > Mycena latifolia. Next base: position 621,913 of record JARJLE010000050.1, read on the forward strand.
TCTTTTCCTGGTGTAGAATTTCCTTCCACTGTTTCAAACTTGCTTTGAAGGTTCCAAGTTTTCAGTTTGTGTGTCAACAATTATAAAACCTATTGCCACATGGATGGGGTCGCTCGCACGCTAATATATAATAAAAGGAAAACGTATGTGACTCTCGGACTCGAAGATGAAATCTGTATATTTATAGTAGTGCTCAGGCCGTTTACGGCCTATGTGACTACTTTGCGATCCTATCCTAGGGGTATGTATGTTGGTAGTGTAAGTCTGCCTCGCGCCTCCCCCCCGGAGCCGAGGATAGTAAGTACAAAAGTGCCCATACGAGTAGGGTCTCCAATGTATGTATGTTGGTAGTGCATTGCCCAGCCCCTCCACCCCAAATGGAGGCCTGGGATAATTACAAAAGTGCCCATACAGAGGAGGGTGGTCGGAAAGCAATGAGATCGCTGTGCGTGAAGGCTGGGGATCGTGTGGATTACTGAGGGTTGAACTTGGTGGGGTGTGAAATGGCATGTTCCGCTAGGATGTGCCGGAAGGGATGAAAAAGATCCCGAGGATGGAAGAGAGGAGGGTGGCATGGGTGGTAGAGGAGTGCATATGCATCATGGAACACGCCAGGCGGCCAGGCCAGGTGGCCAAGTCTTGAGTGGGGTGGGCCTCGGACGCAGGATAACTACGTCTGAAGTCCGTGAAAGTGGGTGGGTACGTGCGATGAGTGGCACAAAGAGTGGTACCATCCCCGCACTCCCGCATCCATCTCAATCCCAGTTCCTGCTCACAGGAGGGGCTGGGAGAGATCCGACACTGTTGCCTTGTCGGGGGATGTGAATTGGTTGGGGTTGCGGAGAATTGTACCGTGCCACCCAAATTGATGGTGGTGGTTTATGATCAAGAGAGTTTTCTCTCGGACTCGAAGAGAGAATACTCTCCGTAAAATTGAACAATTCAACATTCGGTCGGCAAATGCCGGCCGATATGCCGAAATCTGATTGCCGAATACCACGTGCCACGTTCAATTCTTCCCCGCGGCCAGCGGTGCCACCTTCAACGTTAACTGAACCCGACGACCATCTTGCTTCAAGCCCCTGACCAGTGAGGGTTCTTACGTCACACTATGTTTGCTTGCGCAGACGCCCAAGTCCCTTAAAGTCCCTGCTGTTCTGATATTAACTTGAACTGGGGTCAGTACTACGACATTCTGAATCCCAGTTTTCTATCTTCTCTCGTGGAAGAACCAATCCGATGAATGTCCGGACTCAATTGAGCCGGATCAGTACTTCTTTCTCCGTAGCAGCTGTCCTGGCGTGCACGTTGAGATAGTACCACAATTCCCACCCTGTCAAGTGCTTCCTCTCAGCGCGTTGTCTGTTTCGACATGGACCACCCCAATGCTCTCGTTTTTCTCGTGATCCCTTTCCTCGTACTGCTGGCCATAAAGGCTGTCAATTTCTGGAGAAGAAACTCCTCCAGCTTACCCTTCCCTCCTGGTCCGATTCCGAGACTCATAACCGGCAATTTACATGAAATTCCAGCCAAGCAGCCATGGTTGACATATACTGACTGGAAACTGCGATATGGTTTGTAGTCATAAGTTTTTTTTTTGATCATTTGCATGAGTTCAACCTTCGTAAAGGCGATATCGTACACGCGCGCATTTTTGGCCAGCACATCGTCTTTGTCAATTCAGTGAAGATAGCATCGGACCTATTCGAAAAGCGGTCCCATATTTATTCCGATCGTCCTGCGGCACCCATGATTGATCTGTAAGTATTAACCTCGAGATTCTCCCTCCCTCACTGACGCACTTCAGCATTGGGTGGGATTTCAATGTGGGGCTCATGCCGTATACGGACAACTGGCGGCAACATAGGCGACTATTCCAACAGTGCTTCCGTCGAGATATATCCAAGACCTACCAGCCCATTCAGATGACGAAAATTCATGATTTTTTACGAGGGCTATTAGCGAGACCGGCAGATTTTATCGCTCTTTACCAAACGCAAGGCAATCACCTCTACCGTCTGTTAAAGCTGACGTTCGAGCAGAGTGGCTGCCGCTATCATTATGGCAGCTATGTACGGATATCAGGTCGAACCCATCAACGACCACTTCGTAACCCTTTCGGAGAATGCTGTCAAGAAGTTGTCAGATACGGCCCTCCCCGGTGCTGCAGCGGTCAACGCCGTCCCCTTTCTTCGTCACTTGCCTGGTTGGTTGCCGGGTTGTGGCTTTCAATATTTCGCTGCAGGTGATTCATCTGTATTCTCTGCCCCATGTTCCACACATCAGAACTTGTTCAACTTAGAATGCCGCAAGCTCACGGAAGAAATGCAGCAAGTTCCTCTTGATTTTGTTAAACACAATATGGTCAGTGTCCATTCTTTTCACCTGCCACTTCCGTTAATTGAGGTGTTTTACGGAAGCGGGAAGGAACTGGCGCGAAGTCAATCGTTGCCACGCTCCTTGAGAGGACTCAAGGACAAAAAGACTGCTACCAACAGGAGAAGATTATTAAAGCAGTCTCTGCGACAGCGTATGCAGGTGCAGTTGTGGCGCCGTTTATACAGTATAGGCTAATTGAACTTCATACAGCCGGTTCGGATACTGTGCGCGAGCTTCAAGTTGGATCTCATCCAGCTGAGTCTGACAATCCCCTTTAGACAGTTTCATCTTTCGGTACATTCTTTTACGCCATGGCGGTTCATCCAGAAATTCAGAAGAAGGTTAGTCACCACGGAACAACATTTTATTGCGACTAACTCATAAATGCAGGCTCAAAATGAGATCGATGCTGTCATCGGTCCACATCGCCTTCCAGAATTTAAAGATAGACCTTCCTTACCTTATATCGAGGCACTCTATAGAGAGGTCATGCGCTGGAAACCGGTACTTCCGCTCGGGGTGGCTCATGCCACCACTGAAGATGATGTATATGAGGGATACTTCATCCCCAAGGGTGAGTATATCTCTATCTAGTAGCGAACCTCGTAGTGACAGTATATTTAGGGGCCACAGTTATGAGCAACATATGGTACGGAAGCTTAATCGTGAAACTCTCGTCGTGTTCAAGTTATCCAGGGCCATGACACACGACGAGTCGATTTACCCTGAACCCGACCGCTTCAATCCCGATCGGTTTTTCAGGGCGGACGGGACGTTGAACGACGACGATACTGTGTTGGCATTCGGGTCAGGCCATCTGGTTCACCCGCCTCTTGTGTTCATACCTAACAATCTTATGCAGTTTTGGACGAAGGGTGTGCCCAGGCCGCCATCTTGCAGATGCCACAGTTTGGGCGACAATTGCCTCTGTTCTGGCGACCTTTACCATAGGAAAAGCTAAAGATGCGGCAGGAAACGAAATAGACATCAAACCTGTTTATTCCGATGGATTCGTCAGGTACGCGAGCCGCGGGGCGAAGAATGCATATGGGGTCTAATCCTAACTATTACAACCAGCCACCCTGAGCCTTTCGAATGTTCTATAACCCCTCGCTCAGAGACAGCGAAGGACCTCATCCAAGCAACTGCCGAACTTTAGAAAGTACAAGTTCCGTTTTTCTTCATCCCAAGTTACAGTGTTGTACTTGAAAAGAGTGTTGAACTTCTCGGGTCATAATTTCATTTTACACACCAGCGCTCCGATTTTAAAAAAATGAACGTTACTCCTCCAATGCGCATACAAACTTTTTTGTCGGGAAAACGGCGTGTTCACACTCCGAGGCTCTGCAAGAACGATTCCGTGTTACTCCAAAGCTTTCCCGCCATCTCGGCATCCCGGGTCGCCGTGGAACCGGTCAGTGTGCCGACAGGCAGCATGTACTGGCCTCGGTATTTGTCGGGATCGGCTCGGACAAGCGGGGACGCAGCAGCGAAGAGGGAGGTCGCCGCGCCGTCGTCAGGACTATTCATGAAGGTACCGAAGAGGAAGTTGAAGAGACGGGATAAGGGGAAATAGTGGGCGAATGTGTTTACAGACCCTGGATGCACCGACATAACGAGGATGTTGTGTTCGTCGCCGTCGAGACGCCGTTGAAGCTCGGTGGTCCAAAGATTCATAGCATATTTGGAAACGGCTGGGATCGCGCAGGCTTAACCTCGCAAGTAAAACAGCCAACCCAACTTTTATACGCACCGTATCGAGCAAAATTTGGTAGCATGTAATTTTTGCACTCATCGTGGAAGATGGCTGGATCGCCGAAATCCGTAGCAGGCTTCGTCATCCGATGTGTTTGGGATGATACCTGGGTGGTGGGATTCGTATCATTCATTAGGATGGAGAGTGAAAATATTAATAGTCACGTTGACTATTCGAACATCACTATCGGTCTCTTGCGCCGTTCTTGCGAGCAGATCCAAAAGAGTCCGCGTGAAGACATATGGACCAATATAACTAATAAAAAACATCAGCTGGAAGATACGAGGATAGACACGAATAGTGACTTTGTAGCCATCATTTCAGGGATACCTGATCGTACCGACGTGGTGTAAGTCCCCTTCTCCAGATTAATTATTCTTACCATCAGCAGTTTTATGAGACTTGTGGTACAAGTCTGAGAGCCTGCAAAGGGCTCATCATTTGAGGGTGTAGGTGGATGCGCAGGAGCGTACAACGCGGCATTATTGACTAGATGCAATGAACGGCACGGCAACGCCACACAAATGGAAGAACCCACTTAAAATATCGAGCCTCGTCTCCTTGTCAAGATACTCTTGAGCTGCCTTTTTCGCCAGTCGCGGGTCGGCCAAATCCAACTTGAGAAATACGACCTCGCCGCTGCCAAGACCTTCACGCTCCAATCTGGCGATAGCGCCCGTGGCCTTGGATTCGTTTCTCGCTGCAAGGTACACTTTCGCCCCACGTCGGGCCAGGAACTTGACAGTGGAGTAGCCAATTCCGACACTGATTGAGGTTTATTCGCGGCGTGGCTCGAGCCCAATCCACCTACTTGCCACCGGTCACAATAGCTACCGTCCCGGATAGGTTGACAATATCTTTGAAAGGGTCAAATCGTTTGGATGAGTGGAAATTGCCCATGGTTTGACGCTGTGGAACCTTGAGTGGAACTTTGGTATGACAAACGGACCTTGAGCTTGATGAGCGAAGGACCTATGTCATCTGGTCCTCAAATCTATTCATAGTTCGCATTCGGACTCGTCGACGATAAAGCTTTGAAGTTAGCCACAAGTGGGCCGCATGGTTAAGGGCCTGATCGGGTGCACCAGAATCTTTTCCCAGAATCTGCTAGAATCTTTTACGCATATAAATTTCGTCCCTAAACCATCGTAGAATCACTAATGCAGCTATTCCATAAACACTTGAGCACCGGGAGTGGCAGAAAAAATGTGCTCTTAAATTATCCTCAGGATTCTGGGATTGTGCAATAGATTCTGAGTTCAACACAGAATGTGTTGAATATTTTGAAGCGATGTCTTCCCGTCCACTCCATCTCAGCCATATTTTAAGAAAGACATATATTTCCCATTCTGGCTTGGTTTAGGGACGAATTGTGTAAGAAAAGTACGTATAGCCGAGATTCTGTAAAAAAATTCTGGTGCACCCGATCAGGCCCTCAGTGAGTCTGAGTGAGTCTACATCACCCGAACCCCGCCATTCAACATGAATGCCGCGCCAAGCTCATGCCTCCCGCCTTCTCCCACCGACATTGAAAAAAAAACACAGTTTTCTATTCCAGCAGTAAAAATATAATGTGCTCCTATATGTTATTGTAGACTGAACTGTAAGCGATGGTGAGAGAGAGATCCAGCTGGGAGAGAGAGATGATTCAGCGACGAAAGCAATGGTGAATAGCGATGGTTAATATAATCTACAGGGATAGGGAGTGCTCGGAGCACTGATGTGACACGATGAGGGATTAAAAGGAATGTGGGTGTGTGGGCCAGATAGATAGACAGATAGATAGATGCGATGTCGATTAGGACGGATTGAGGGATTAAAAAGGAATGTTGAGTATTGGACGATGCTGTGGAGGAGGGACTGGAAGGAGTGGATGGGCGGCGGGTTGGCAGGCATAGCAACCATCCGAGCCAGCGTCAGTGTGGGAGCCCTCATGGGGGCGGAGAGAGACATGGCGGGTTGGCTGGATTAGCAGCTAACCGAACCGACGGCAATATGGGTGCCATTATACGAGAACCCTACGCAGAGAATAAATTAGGCACGGCGACGCAAACGCATACGAAAGCACGTACCAGAAAACTGGGCCTGGACTGTCTGGGACAAATTGGAGTTCTCCACGACACTGTCGATGGGAGGCTCCACCGTGAAGACAGTGTCGAAGTTCGACACGTCCTGTGCTAAGATTTAGACGACTCGGGGGGTGCTAGGGGGCACACGTACAACAGGGCTGGTGACGTTCGGCTTGAACGGCGGCTGGATCTTCTTCTGCAAGAGCTGACTGAAGTTGGTGTTGGCAAAGAACGCGTGTCTCTTGATGTCTCCTGCGCCCTTCACGCCGAGCCGCTGCGTGGGATCGCGGTTTAAAAGCTCCGTCAGGATGCTGCGCGCGTCCGTGCCAATCTCCGGACCGAAGACGAGAGGGTCGTTTAGGATCTTCTCATACATTTTGTCCGTCACCTCTGTTCAACAAAAATTAGATGGCGGTACGAACTCGTGAGTCGGGCACAGGAACTAACCGTCATAAAACGGAGGAAGACCCGCAAGCATCTCAAACAACAGCACACCCAGCGTCCACCAATCGATGGTCTTGTCTAATGCGGAGTTGGGTCAGGGAAGGCCATTAAAAAGAAGGGGAAGAGACGCAACTATAACCTCCACCGTTGAGAATCTCCGGCGCAAGATATTCTGGAGTTCCACAAAACGTATTGGTTTTGTCGTCCGCCTTCATGTTGAGCTTGCAGAGGCCAAAATCGCAGAGCGCGATATGCCCGGTGAAGTCCAGAAGAATGTTCTCGGGTTTGAGGTCCCTAACATCGTTGGTCAGATCCAGCGACGCGAGGGAGGACGAGGTCAAAGAAACATACCGGTACACGACATCGAGCTCGTGCAAGTGTTCAAGGGCGAGAAGAAGCTCTGCGCTATAAAACCTGCGCTGGAATGTAAATTTGCTGAGTCGGTGGGTTTAAAGGAACGTACCGGGCGCGTTCCTCGTTGAACCGCTGTTCGCGTTGCAAGTGATGGAAGAGCTCTCCGCCGTTGACGAATCTGTGTTCCAGAATTAGTTGATCAATCTACGGCCGTGTGAGACGCGTACGCAAGGACAAGGTACAACTTCTGCTCCGACTGGAAGCTGAACTTGAGCGGCACGATGAAGGGACTGTTGACCTGGGCAAGGACAAGCCTTTCCGCCAGCGTGTGCGTGATTTCATTCCGATTCACTGCATTACACCTGTTAAGAAAAACAGAAATACTCGGACATGTGAACGAACCGATGTGCATCTTGCGGATGGTCTTGAGCGCATATATACGCGAAGTGTCGCGCTTGCGCACTTGCATGACCTGGGCCAGCGTCAGGGGCCGTAGCTAATGGGTGGAGCCATCTCACCTTGCCGAAGCTTCCCTTGCCAATGACGGTGATGAGCTCAAAGTCATCGATAGTCAAGGATTGGCCGTTGGTGGGCTGGTAAGCAATGCCTAGTTGGATCTTGCCCGCGCCGCCAACTAGGTCGTACCACTGATCTTGGGTCCCACCATCGTCGAAATTGGGGATGAACTAATTCAAAAATCAATTCCTGCGGCCAGAAAAACAGACTGGGACGTACCTTGATTCCGCCCAAAAAGATATCGTTCCCGAGATCATCGGCGCCATCCCCTCCGCGCTTCGGCTCATCAGCCCGGAGGTAGCATTGCATCGATATCTCAGAGTTTCGCGACACATCACTGTATATGGGTTGGTCAGCGTGCGCGGACAAAGCAACCGATGATGACGGACAAGTGCGCTTGGTACATGAAGATGGGCTTGTCGAGTTCGCCCCCCAGTGGTGTAATAAGAACCTGGTTAACTTCGTACTCCATTACGAGGTAGGGGAGCCACCAGCATTGCGTCCTTTGGATCGAATCTCTGCGAAAAAAAGTCATGTAAGCACCTATGTCCGACGTTTGCGGATGGGGGCAGCCGGACCTATTTCCCCGCGTCTTTGCTAGACGTTGTTGGGTAACGCTAGAGGGCGAGACGGACGAGGCGACCTTTGCCTGCTGGGAATTGAGCGCGGCCTGGACAGCAGCGGGAACGGCGGTGCCCGGCGGCACGGCAAGACCTTCTGCCCATAGGACACGGATAGCTGGGGGATTGAATGAGAAGAGGGCAGAAATGAGCGGGTGGAGGGATGGTTACCAAGCAGACCGGACCTGGGACTGGGCTTCCCGGGAGTGGGGGTGGTGGAACGAGTCTCGTCCGCCCTTAAATTAATGACGGAGGATTTCTTGCTCCTGCCTAATTTCCAAGACATTTGGGGCAAAGGAGGAGATTGACAATGGTGTTCTGAGCAAGCCGTCAGTGGGGACAGACCGACAGGCCAACAAGCGGATTGTTCCTCACAAATAAGCGAGCAACGATAGATCCGCGGTGAAAGCCTGCTTTCAGACCGGAGAGTAGCCTGCTTTCAGAGCCGGAGTGTAGTGTGTTGCGGTCAAGAGAGGTTTTCCAAATGATTGCAAAGTTACATTCTCACGTTCATTATACTTAAATCACGCCCATCAGGGCCGCGGGGTTGCCAGGGTTCTGTTGCACTCTGGGATGCCGCTTGTACAGCAGATGGTACCTCTCGACTCCGTCCCTTCCCTTTGCTACGTAAGTACCTGTTTTGGCCAAGTTTTGGCTAGAACAGGCCAGTTTGTGCCCGGCGATCAGAGCGGCGAAGTCTGGCACAGTAGCCGACACTCGCCGGAGAGGATGCCGAGAGTCCATCAGTGATCTCGTCGAGCTAATCTCGATCTAAGTAGGATTCCGAGGAGGCTCTGTATTACTCTCTGTATTAGCTACTATCTACTCGGGGCCCGTTTCGGCGGGCTCGCGTTACCGCTACCTCAGGTTGAGTGTCGGAACGCAGCAGAGGCCTAGGTATCCTATAGGCTGCGGTTCTGCATCCGAAAATAAAGTATCATACGAGTCAGGGATGTGGTCCCGAATTCTGACTCATGCCTCCAACGTAACCGGCGCGCCGGCCCACATGGTACCGATGACCTTGCCGAAGACTTTATTTATGCCGCAGGCTTGCGTTTTGTTCTCAACCTCCACGTCCAATGTCCGCAACCGACTCGGTGGACGAAAAGGCGCCCGCTGTGGTCAAGCAGAAACGCGGGTTCTTCTCCCGCAAGCCCAAGGTCGAGACCGATGCCGATTCAGAGACCACCGACGTTGAGGTCGAGCCTGTCGAGCCCCCTACCCCTCCCGTCTCCTTCACCCAGTTGTTTCGGTTCTCTACAAAGCTTGAATTGATCCTCGATGCTATCGGCGTGGTTGCTGCTGCCGCTTCTGGCGCGGCTCAGGTCCGTCTCCAACAATTCACACCGCGTACAACTTCTCAACGTTAATCTCCACTCTTCCTCTCAGCCACTTATGACCATCCTCTTTGGTAACCTCGTCAATCAGTTTGTCGAGTTCCAGGTCATCATAAACCAGATTAATGGTGGTGACCCATCCGTGGCAGCGAACGCTCAGGCAATGCTCCCGACTGTGGCCAAAGCTTTCAGGCACCAGGCTAGTCTTCTTGCAACCTATCTCGTCATCATCGGTGTGTCCAGCCATCCAACACGTCGTGCCGTTCTAATTCCAATTAGGCTGTGGCATGTTCCTTTGCACTTACACTTACATGTACGCAGGCCAGCTCCAGCATATTTTCAAATATTAACGGTTATTGTCGCGTTTTGTGATTTCCCACAGGTACCTCTTCGTCTACACCGCCGAAGTAAATGCAAAGCGCATCCGGGAGCGCTACCTCAAGGTGGAATTGCATTTGATTATCTATCGTTTCTTTTTTGTTGACTCGTTTTTAGGCTGTTTTGCGTCAGGATGTCCAATTCTTCGACAAAGTTGGAGCCGGCGAGGTCGCCACGCGAATTCAAACGGACACTCGTGAGTACCACACGGTTCATCGATCGCAGACTTCATTCATATGGCATTCCAGATCTGGTACAGCAAGGCATATCCGAGAAAGTGGCCTTGGTTGTCAGCTTCCTTTCTGCGTTTGCTACCGGTTTCGTCGTTGCCTATGTCCGATCCTGGCGACTCGCGCTGGCCATGTCGTCCATATTGCCCTGCATTGGAATAACCGGAGCAGTCATGAACAAGGCAATCTCACGCTACATGCAGTGCGTAATCTATGATCACTTCTGGGGATCTGTCGTCATTCTGTTTTCAGACTTTCCCTCAAGCATGTAGCCGACAGTGGAAGCCTCGCTGAAGAGGTCATCTCAACTGTCCGGACGGCGCAGGCTTTCGGCACGCAGAAAATCCTGTCGAGTCTATATGACCAACACATCGAGCAGTCGCACCAGTCAGATCTCAAGGCTGCCATCTGGCACGGCGGAGGATTGTCTATATTCTTCTTCATTATATATAATGCCTACGCGCTAGGTACGCGCCTATTTCGTTTCAACCACACTCTCCTCACCCATTCCATGTCTTTGTAGCTTTTAGCTTCGGTACCACACTCATTGATTCTGGCCACGCCTCCCCCGGCGCAGTCATTAACGTTTTCATGGCCATTCTCATTGGGTCTTTTTCGTTGGCACTCCTTGCCCCTGAGATGCAAGGTGAACAACTCCGCTCTGAACCCGGCTACACGCACTCATCGTCCCAAAACAGCTATCAACCACGGCCGTGGTGCCGCTGCCAAGTTGTTCGCAACCATTGACCGTGTGCCCGCAATCGATTCTGCCAACGAGGGCGGTCTGAAGCCAGACCACGTCGAAGGGGAAATCATCCTCGATGATGTTGTGTTCAGCTACCCGTCGCGTCCCAATGTCCCCGTCGTCAAGGGTCTCTCGCTCAGGTTCCCCGCAGGCAAGACCGCCGCCCTCGTCGGCGCCTCTGGATCAGGGAAATCGACTATAGTCTCGCTTGTCGAACGCTTTTACGATCCGACCAGCGGCGGCGTCACGCTTGACGGTGTCAATCTCAAGGACCTGAACCTCAAATGGCTGCGGTCTCAGATTGGCCTTGTGTCCCAGGTTAGCCCACTCCCTCGCGCGTGAAGTGTTGATACGATGTGTCCCATGTAGGAGCCCACTCTTTTCGCCACGACCATCAAGGGAAATGTCGCACATGGTTTGATCAACACCAAATACGAGCACGCCTCTGAGGAGGAGAAGTTTGCGCTCATCAAGGACGCGTGTGTCAAGGCAAACGCCGATGGGTTTATCACAAAGCTCCCGGACGGATACGACACTGTGGGTAGTAATCCATCTGTTCATGCGTCATTCTCAACACGTTTTAGATGGTTGGAGAGCGCGGATTCCTGCTGTCCGGTGGTCAAAAGCGTCAGTGATGCTTATTCTTCTGCAGCATGCAGTACCCTAACCCTCAGGCAAACAGAACGAGTTGCAATCGCGCGTGCAATCGTCTCCGATCCTCGTATACTTCTCCTCGATGAAGCTACTAGTGCGCTCGACACGCAGGTGCGTTACCTTCAAGGCATTGAACGCACAACTAATATTTTTGAAGTCTGAGGGAGTCGTTCAAGATGCTCTGTAAGTTCAACTCCCCTCCACTTCTATTCTGTCACTTAACTGTCTGCTTCGTTCAGGGACAAGGCTTCTGCAGGACGCACCACCATCACCATTGCGCACCGTCTTTCCACGATTAAGGACGCAAGCATGATCTTTGTTATGGGTGATGGCCTTGTTCTGGAGAAAGGCACTCACAACGAGCTCCTCAACGACGAGAACGGCGCGTACTCCCGGCTCGTACAAGCACAGAAACTGCGCGAGCAAGAACAGCGGGACGCCGATTCCGAGGATACTACCCAGGAAGCTGAGGAAATGGAGAAAGCCGTGCGCGAGGAGATCCCGCTGGGCCGCAAGAACACTGGACAACACTCGCTGGCCAGCGAACTCATCGAGAAGCGGCTGCAAGAGCACAAGAAGGACGGCGACGGGGAATACAACTTGTTCTATTTGTTTAAGCGGGTTGGGATGCTGCATCGCGCTGGGTGGAAGAAATATTTCTTCGGCTCGATCTGCGCAGTGCTGACCGGTTGCGTTTTCCCCTCGTTCGGTATCGTCTATGGTGCGCCTCCTATTCGCCTCTTGCTCCGCGCATCTCACTCTTATGATGTAGCCGAGGGTATCAACGGCTTCTCCCTCGAGGGCCACGCGCGTCGCAAGGCCGGTGATCGCAACGCTCTTTGGTGGGGCATTTTATGTCTGTGTAACGCCAACATTTATCTGTTCACGCTTTCAGGTTCTTCATCATCGCCATCATCTCTACCTTCTGCAGTAAGTAGAGGAGGCAACATCTTCCTGACTGTTTGTACTGATCCTCAACCAGTTGGCTTCCAGAACTATCTTTTCGCGTCCTCGGCCGCAACGTTGACGATGAAACTGAGGTCTCTTAGCTTCAAGGCCATCCTGCGGCAGGACAGTGCGTTCTTTAAGCTTGTCTGCCCGCCTGATCTATTCTGATGATTTCATAGTCGAGTTCTTTGACAGGGACGAGAACAGCGCGGGCGGTTTGACGTCAACGCTCAGCGATAACCCGCAAAAGGTCAATGGTTTAGCTGGTGTGACGCTTGGCGCGTAAGTTCTCGTTCGTGCTGAATTGTGTTCCATTCGTGATATCCCTCTTCCAGCATCGTGCAGAGTGCCTCTACCCTCATTGCCGGCGCTATCATTGGACTGGCGGTCATCTGGAAGGTCGGTCTTGTTGGAATCGGTATGCACTTTCCCAAAAATTTCCGGAGGCCTATTTGTTTATGTGCGATTTCCCTGATCAGCCTGCACTCCTTTCCTCGTATCCGCTGGCTACATCCGTCTCGTGAGCATCTTTCCTCTGGCTGTTCACCGGACAATTTTTCAAGCTGCATCCAGCGTGTTGTTGTCCTCAAGGACCAGAAGAACAAGGCGGCTCACGAGAGCTCTGCTCAGCTTGCCTGCGAGGCTGCCGCTGCTATTCGTACCGTCGCGTCATTGACGCGCGAGGACGACTGCTGCGCCCTCTACAGCAAGAGCTTGGAGGAGCCTTTGCGCCAGTCGAACCGAACCGCCATCTGGAGCAATCTCCTTTATGCTTTATCTCAAAGCATGATATTTTTTGTAATCGCACTCGTGGTAAGCCAGCCATTCACCGTAATTTCTCTCTGAATTTAAATGTCTTCTAAGTTCTGGTTCGGTGCGACCCTTGTCTCCAAACGGGAAGCCTCCACGTTCCAGTTCTTTGTGGGCCTCATGGTGCGCAAGTTTTTTTATTTAAAAATTGCTCAATGACCGATGTACTGTGGGACCTTAGTGCACGACATTCGCTGCGATCCAGGCCGGAAATGTGTTCAGGTACGGTTGCCATTTGCGTATCATCCATATTATCATCTTATTTCGTGTTAAGCTTCGTCCCGGACATGTCCTCAGCCAAAGGCGCCGCTACGGACATCATCAACCTTCTGGATTCGGTCCCGGACATCGACGCGGAGTCTACGGCCGGAAAACACATCGACAACAAAGCGGCCCAGGGTCATATCCGCATGGAAGGGATCCATTTCCGTTACCCCACCCGCCCCGGTGTCCGAGTCCTCCGTGACCTGTCCATTCAAGTGGAGCCGGGAACCTATATCGCCCTGGTGGGGGCTAGTGGTTCTGGCAAGAGCACCGTGTAAGTTCGGCGGCCGTGAATCTTGTAATTTTTCAAGGCACTAATCATTCGCCAGCATCCAATTGATCGAACGCTTCTACGACCCGTTGGCAGGAGAAATATATGTACGCTCATCCACCTCTTCTAACTCCCGAAGCTCAAGCCTTTTAACTTAGCTAGACAATGAACTCGTGACGGAGTTGAACCTGCAAGAGTACCGGAAGCAAATTGCGCTAGTTTCACAGGTACCGTAGTCTCTTCGGACAGTCGCTTGATGGGTTTCTAACTACTCGATCTACAATCTTCTCAAGGAACCCACGCTTTACGCCGGCACCGTCCGGTTTAATATCCTCCTCGGTGCCATCAAGCCCGCTGAGGAAGTGACACAAGAGGAGATCGAAAACGCCTGCCGCAACGCCAACATTCTTGAGTTCATCCAGTCTTTGCCTGAGTATGTTTTGTATGATCGATATGACCGGATTTTCATTGCTTTGTCAGTGGCTTCGACACCGAGGTCGGTGGCAAGGGCTCGCAGCTTTCCGGTGGACAGAAACGTAGGGCTTACCCTTTACTGACATGACTGTCGCTCATGATTCCCGTAGAACGCATTGCCATTGCCCGAGCTCTCCTACGGAACCCCAAGGTCCTTCTACTGGATGAGGTGCGTCGCTTCACTTCTCACTCATCCGCCTACTAATGCTATTCCAGGCAACATCTGCGCTCGACTCCAACTCGGAGAAAGTGGTTCAGGCGGCGCTTGACCAAGCGGCGAAAGGGAGGACGACGATCGCCATTGCGCATCGGTTATCCACCATCCAAAACGCGGACCGGATGTGAGCTTCTCTTGCTACTGTCAAGGTTATGCTACTGACACGATACCTTCGCAGCTACTTTATTAAAGAAGGTCGCGTTAGTGAATCTGGGACTCACGACCAACTGCTATCACGACGTGGAGACTACTACGAGTTTGTGCAGCTGCAAGCTCTAAGTAAACGAGAATAGGCCTTAGATGTTTATTACGAGTTGATTACCCCCTATACTGACTGTAGTAATTGAATTTTGGACCCCCACGTGCGAGTGGGCGGGACCCTTCGTCCCAACTCTGACTAACGCGTGTCCATCGATCATCCTACTCTTGACCAAATGTCGGTTTCCCTGTCGCCTAGCAAAAATCTTGGCTTTCACAGTAGGCTCGCCGTGCCGTGGCGCCGATTCCCATCTAATCTTCTAAGGACCGCTCAATGTTCTTGTCAAACGACCACTTACAATTACAAACCATAATGCGCAACCCGTAGCCTTCAAGGTCAAGACAACAGCGCCATCGGTCCGCGTTTCCATCCCGGGCCCTTGGGACCATATTGAACTCCTCTATGCAGCTGTACTGTGTACGGCCCAATTCTGGGCGGATAAATCCTGGCGAGAGTCTTGATGTATCGGGTACGTTAGCTAGTTTCCTGTTCAACACTTTCCAGGACCTCATCCTCGTCTTTAGTTATGCTTCAACCACTTCAAAGTCGAGCCTCCGCTCAACGCGATATGCAAAGACAAATTCTTAGTTCAGAGCAGCTTGATTACCCCAGGAAAGGAGGCAATGTCGTTGCAAGATATTGTATGCACTTGGTATTTCCATCGAGGTCTACACTGAAAATTCTATTTCTTAGTGGATTGGCGCAGAAGATGTACTGGGCGAGGAGGGCAAAGTATATCAGCAAAAACTTAGAGTGATTTATTTGCCCGCTAAGGGACAGACGCTAGTGGAGGAAGAGGAGGAGGAGGAGGAGGGAGGGCAGACCAGCACTACGATCATGAACACCAGAGTCTCGGTGCGTCGTTCTCCTATTTCTGGCACATTTACACAATCTCCAACACTCCAGAAGCGATACGACACGGTTCGACAACATCCAGGAGTCAACGGCGAGACTCAACCTGCACCCTTTTCTCCGCCGTCCTCTCCTCCGGGCGATTTCAGCGCGGCAAAGGAACCACATGAAGAACATCCTTCCTTCAACGCGCCTAGTGCTGTTCTTACCCCTCCGGAGGCCTCAGCACCTGCGCCTAAACATGAGCCCGAACCCGTTCTTGCCGCGCCCATTCCCCAATCCTCACCCCTATCCGCACCGACAGCGCGCACATCCGCTGAGTCTATACCTCCACCCGTCGTCCTGCCGCCTGCGGCAGACGCATACGCTGCCAGATACGCCGAAGCGCAAGCTGAGATCGAGAGACTCAGAGCGCTGCTCGCTGCGTCGCAGCCGGCGCCGCCCACGGAGCTCCGCCGCAGGACGAGAGAACAGTCGGCTGAGGACGTCACAACCGCCGATACTGCCGCGTTGAGAGAAACACTTTACAAGGAAGGCGTGCCCCTTGAGGTTGTATTGATCATCGCGCTCGGAGTTTTCGTCACCACATACCTTTTCTTCTGAACTGGCTCATTTCGGAATGGTGGAACCGCAACGCCTCATAAACGACTTTTACATGGGATCAACACGATGAAATACTCTAATTGTGCTCCAGCATAGTGCTGGCCGAGACTTTTCTTTCTTTACCCGTCTTCGCACAAGTTGAAGGGTCGAATATTTAGACGCGTCAGGGATGTATGATCATGTGACCGTATCGTAAATGATGGGCTTGCATTTTTTTTTGAGTGTGATCTTTGAGATTGGCTGGGAAGCAGTGGATTTTATTTTACCAATAGTAGCCTCCTCCACCGCAGTATCTACTGCCTTTTTCCACTCTTCGGGTGATACCTTCGGTCTTCCCACACTATCCCACATCTTCGCGATCCACCAAACACTCGCCCTGTCACTGCTGCTCCTCAACCTAGAAAGAGAGTCAGCTAGGTAACCAATTGCGTTGGAGACACACATACCCTTCGAAGTGTGCCAGTAGGCAAAGCGCAAGATCATCGAGTGGAATGCCATTTTCGATCATCTCATCTATGAAGAATTCCCCTGAGTTGGCATCCTCTAGAGATAAGAATGGAGTGACGTTCGAGCTCGGAGACCAACCCAGCTCCATCGAGATTAGCTGGATGACGACGGACTGGATATGGCGGGTGAGCAGCGAACTGGCAAAATCCAGAATCTCCCCCTCCGCAAGGCTCTTTGAGTCATGGAGAAACCGCCGACACAAATCAGCATCTTGCTTGTCTCGACGAAGGGACTTCGGAATCGGGGAGAATGGGGGTGCAAGGAGATGTAGCCGATGTCGAGCCGAATCAACGCGATTCGAAATGCGCACCAGCGTCACCATCGATGAAGAACCACCTGTCAGATGGTAGATGTCCTCGTCCGCTGTCCCTACTGGCCGTGTCTCGGAACGAGAAAATGGCATGACAAGGCCTTGTTCTTGTCCGACCTCTGCCAGCGCGCAGAGCGAGAACGCGGAACCGCGAACATTGCCTGAAGCAGAAGTCGTCAGGGCTTCCGCAAGCTCATTTGGCCCTGCCGCGCAGACAAATTGCCATCTAGGACTTTCGAGCGCTCCAGAGTGGCAGGAGTTGCAGATGACCGTGATTTGACCCCGACACTCCGCTACCGCCAACTCCAGCTGGCGCTTCGAGAGCCAAGCCTCACCCAGCCTGTTGGATTCCGTGGTAACGCACAGCCGAAACTCGCCCGTACGCGTGCGTTCTCCGTGACCGATGAGAAGTAGTATGAACTTTTCTCCTGATTGCACGCGGGAAGCAGAAGCCGCGATATCGAGGAAACAGCTGCACACGAAATCCTCAGCATCAAACACTTCATTTTTCTGGGCGTGCTCGTCAAAGAGACAAGAAGGGACCCGAAAGCGTAATCTGTCGGAGCCAGCTTCGCCGAATAGGAAGGTCTGGTCGGGAAAAAGAGGAATAACGTCTCGGATGGACCGGTAGCGGAACCGCGGTCCATCGAATCCTGCGAGAGACGCGAGAAGTGTTGTGAAGATCATCCAGTCAAGAATCATCCGGCCGGCATTTTCGTTCTGTAAGGGACCCGCAACTCCGAGCACGGAAAATAGGACGATGGGTGGCGACGAAGAGGGAGCTGGTTGATTTGACCTGTTACCAAGATCTTTAGCTCGTGAAAGTCAGATGGGGAATTCTGTAACGCACGAAAAGACGGACATGGCCGTTGGTTTGCTTTTCCTCTGAAATAATCTTGAAAGGGACCAGAATCTACCTGTCGACGAGGGCGACACAGCGTCGATTCTACAAAAGGCGTTTAATAGCTAGCTTGCAGATGAGAGCCAACATAGCAAACCGTGAGCGAGAGCTGGCGGGCTTGAAAAATGCTTGAAGACTCCGAAAAGCCCGATGAAATTTCGAATCCGGAGACCTAAGTGCCAATGGAGTTAGAACGACTGAATACACAGATAAGTTAGAACGCACGAGGATGAAGCCATGGCAGGGAAAATAGATATATCACTGCAGTACGAGGGTAATGGTGGACGAAGAAAAAAGGAAGAAGAGAAAGAGAGAAGAGATGGTACTCGAACAAATGTCCGTAGGTAGCCAATAATATTCAATTCAATAGTCTGGACAGGCGGGGGATGTCTGTGTTAGTAAAACCACGACACAGCGAAGAAGCTCAAAGTCTCTAGGGGCTGACGAGCTATTAGACATCACCTCAATTGTCTCCTTCCACTTACATTCCATCAGTCACTGGAAGATGCTCCCGTCTTTGGGTCGCCCCGACTCGGAGCTCAACTTCAATTCCGGGTGCAAGCACGGAAGAACAAAATATTCAGCGTCGTCAAGGTAAGGCACGAATCGTCAGACAGGACACAGGCACGAAAGTTATTCATCCTGTCAACGTCTGCCTTTGGGGAGACTACACGAATCGAGCAGTAACGTTGGAAGCAAGAATTTGGCAAGAATTGGACGACGCGGCAAACAGTTGTGGGGCTATGTGGACGGTGGTCTAACTTGTTCTCTTACCAGTAGTCTTGATAGAAGAGAATTATAGCGAACTTGAATACAGCGAAAGCGCTCTTGAAGCGCCTGAAAGTGGCAGTGAATGGAGATGGAATCAATTGCGACACGTGGGAATCGGTACCCGTCTGGACCACGCGTGTTTCCCTTTCTGAATCTCAACCAAAATGTCGGTCTCCCTGTCTCCCAGCAATGCTCTCGGCTTCAACAGTACGCTCTCCCAGCCCCCTATTCCTCGTCTAACTCCTCCAAGGACCGCTCACTACCGTCGTTAAACGAAGTCTTACAATAACAAACCACAATGCACAACCTGTTGGATTCAAGGTCAAGACCACCGCTCCAAAGGTGCGCCTCTATCCTTCTGCCCTCTCACGCCGTGCTGAGCTTGGATATGCAGCTATACACCGTGCGGCCCAACTCTGGACGGGTGGAACCCGGCCAGAGTCTCGATGTGCTTGGTACGTCATCTCGCCTTGTGCGTCAATGAAGTTTTATCGTCTCCTTAGTTATGCTGCAGCCACTCAAAGACGAGCCCCCATTGAATGCTAAATGCAAAGACAAATTTCTGGTTCAGACTGCCTTGATTACGCCGGGCAAGGAAGCAATGCCGGTGCAGGACCTTGTGCGCCTTTGTTATCCCCTCTTTCGTGGCCCATACTCAGCGTGCTTCCCAGCTGGCTAGCACCGATACCAGTGAGGAGGGCAAAGTGCATCAGCAGAAACTGAGAGTGGTGTATCTGCCCGCCGAAGGTCAAACGCTGGTGGAGGAGGAGGAGGAGGGCCAGACAAACATGAGCTCTATGATGATGAGCGCCGGAGATTCGGTGCGTCTGCCCAAACTACACGGCGCCCGACTCTAACACACCAGCAGCGATACGATACAGTCCGTCAGCATCCATCGGCTGAACGGGGAGATGGCCGCGGAAGCAACTCGATCGGCGTCTGGGCCCCGACCGTCTACGCCCCCAGGCGATTTCAGTGCGGCGCAGGAGGAGCCACACGAAGAGCCTGCGTCCTTCGACGCACCTGGTGTTGTTATCACCCCTCCGGACGCCTCGGTGCCTGCGCCTGAACACGAGCCTGAACCGGCCCCTGCCGCACCCATGCCCGTACCCGTGCCTGTATCAGCACCAACCCCGGCACCCGCACCACCGATGACGCGCACGCCCTCCATACCGACCCCCGTCGCTCTACCGTCTCCCCTGCCCCCCACGGACGACTACGCTATCAAATACGCGGAAGCGCAGGCTGAAATCGAGCGTCTCAGAGCGCTGCTCGCAACCTCGCAACCACCCACGGAGCTCCGGCGCCGAACGCGGAGGCTGTCGGACGAGACCGCCGTCGACGTTGCTGTTTTGGAAGAAACGCCCATCCAGGAGGGCGTACCGCTCCAGGTCGTGGTGATAATTGCGCTGGGGGTGTTTATCACGACATATCTCTTTTTTTGAAGCCTGGACGAATTACTTGATCTACAATAAATTATGTTTGGTTTGCGCTTCTCTTACAGACCTTGTATCCCAACGCCCCTACTGTCGTTCGCTATGAAGCGGATACATAGGCACCATCCTACGTATGCACGCTCTTTTTTATCCCTGTTTCTATCTCTCTGGAACTTACACGGTCATTTCTTGCATTCGATTACACATATTTTATTTCAAGTCTATTTTTTCCTCTGTGTGCGCCCTTTGAAATGAGGCGGTTCCTACTTATTCGCTGAATGTGGCGTTGCGGAGCTCGGCTTCGATGGCGTCGGCCAAGAGCCGGTGCACGCGTTCTGTTGGATGACCGGTGTCTATGCACCTGTTAGCCTTAAATAATAGACGAGAGGGCACCAACTGACTGTACCAGAAGAACCCGGATGGGTCAGCGCAGGTGCAGAAGCTATAGGCGGTCAGCATACGCTCTACGTAGGTGAACTAGTGATGAATACCCTGTGACGTTGGTGAACCCGAATTCCGACGGCGAGTCCAGAACTTGGTTAAACCACGCGTTTGAGTCGAAGGTCATTACAGTCGCGTCTACGGATATTTCCGTCACAAACACGGATGGAGGGACGATTGGACTTACCAGCATTAGCAGCTTTGAAGGCGGAGATGTGCTGCGCGAGAATGGTATTGAACTCCAGGAGATGTGTTTTCATTGTCGAGGACTTGGCGGGGTCACCGACCGTCGAGGGACTTCTGTCCTCTGCGGGGACGTTGATGAACAGGTGCGTGTTGAGTCCGTTATCGTGCGCCATTTGCTGGCGGGGTTCAGGACATGCGGCATAATTATTCGGAAATGAGACTGACCACCGCTGTGAAATAGGAGTTCATCTCCGTCTCCCAGAACGCGTTGAAGTCAGTGATCTGTCCGCAAGCCTTTGTTTAAGGAGAGGAAAGCGGGAAATAAAAGATGATACCGAGGCGTTGCCCAGAGTATCGCCAGTGTCGTTGATACCGATCCACCAAGCCGTCAGGGTTTCGCCTGCGGGGTGCGGGATGACTTTTGACGCATAGGTAAGCCACTGGGTGACCTGGTTAACGAGTGGGATTGTGAAGTTGTGGTGCAAAGGAAGACTGAGCCTCGGTCAGAATTATTTGGCAATAGGGGCTGAGAGGAATTACGGACAGCGCGGCGTCGATGTCTGATCCTGCGAAGGCAAAATTCCAGAGCTGTTTCTGGCATTTCAGCGGCGAGCCTCCCATGCACCCAGTCAAGAATTCGATCTGACGAGGGTTCAGTGGGTTAGACCTTCGGTCTGGTTGGGAATGTACTCACCCAATTAGATCCTTCTGAACTTGTCTATTGGACGTTAGTCGGAAGAAAACAGAAAAACACGCCCGTATTCCGCATACATTCTTGGGTATAATCTGATCGGCCAGGAGCTGCTGAGGGGTGAACGAGAAGTCGAGGGCGTCACCGATGAAACTGTTTCCCGTCCCTTCAGCACTTACGTGCCCTTAGCATGGTTTTCGGACCCACCTAAAATTGGCGTGGCCAGCCGTTCCTTGCACAAAGGTGTACGAGTCGCCGAAGGCGTACATGTAGCGGATAGAGTCCCAGTCGAACGCAGCAGACGGGCGCGCCGCGGCCGCAACAGTCAAGAGCGCAGTTAGAGCAGCATAGACGAGAATTGGAAAAGCCATAGCGGAACGTTAGGGCGGAACATCATAGCAGGCGCGTATTTATGCTCTCGCGCGATGTAGAAGGTAGCAGGAGGCACATCAGCTGATAGACACAAGACCGACGCGCCGATATTTTAGCAACCCAACGGGCCGGGCGACTGCAATTGGGAGAAGCGCGTTATTTTCTGGTGTTTGGAGTGAAGGCCAATAGCTTCCATAAAGCCTTCTTCCCACGCTTTTCGTTTTGCGACCAGGAAGTCTCACTGAAACTCGAACCCCGCGTTTTGCGCTGCGAACGCGTGCGGGCCGTTCCAGCTTTTCCCAAAGACCAAAACACACGTGTTTCCTTTATGAAAAGCACTCCAAGCTCACTGCCGGCGTCCCGCGTTGCTCTTGCGCGTAGAGGCGCGTACCGTCTTGGCGAACGCGCATGACAACCCTATGAAACGCAGTAAACTGTAGACAAAGCCGCGAAACGAAAAAAAAAAAGTTTCCGCTAAGCGCGAGTTGCGGCCACGTTGATGGCCGAAGGGCGAATTCCGATGGGAATTTTAAGCTACTTTAACGAGAACCCGAGCCAGTACACTCCAGTTAACGTACACGCTCACCATCGCAATTGAATGGCATTCTGAAGTGGCTAGTTGAATACTTGGTTGGAGCAAGGAAGTGGACGGTGCGAAGGCTGCCTGGCTTGGGACTCCCACGGCCTGCCATCTCCTACTGATATGATTGCACAGGATATAGCGGCAGACTTGCGGCAGAAACAATTCTGCAGAATTCTGCACGTCGCTAGTGTCTACTCTAGTAGGCCATATTACTCTCGTCATCGGGCGCGATATACCCGTCGTCTCTTGTCCGCACAGTCCCCGTACCTTCCATGGTCTTTCGCCCTACTCTGACGCGCAGAGATGCGGTGCTCCTCTTGCTGGGGGCCTCGTTCATGCACCTTTTCACTATATTTTTCCCCCAAGACACGCCACCTGCGGAAATTCTCATCGATACAGCTCGCGAGCTCTTCCCTCCGGACCCCCCGCCTCCAGAGGTCCAACGGTACAACACCAAAACCACCACCGTCATCGCAGCGACGACGACCACTGCAACGACCACTTTAATTGCCCAACCCACCGCTGGTCCCACTTCGTTTAGTCCCATAGACTTGGCGCTGGAATTACCGGAAACATCTATTGTTGCACATGCACCGGGATGGACGCGTACGTTTCAGTTTCCTCCAAAAGACTGTTGATTGACCAGCCTTTTACAGTATTCAAAAATCTCTACATGTCCAATGGCACCTTTATCGTCGTGTCTAACACCCCGTCAGACTTTCCAGAGAAGCGTCTGATGGTTAGTACGCCGCTCACTGCGGAGAACAACCCTGAAAATATTGCTCTGCGCGAACCAACACCGTATAGCATGGCGTTCTTGACCACTGTGGAGGCGCAGCGGCGATGGGGAGACGACGTCCGAAACGGACGAAAAAACCGAGTTTTGTCCGTGGACGGAAACACGGTGCGCAATTCCCGCACTATACCCTGTTCCGCCGTGCTTACCCCGCACTTCTCGCAGGTGCTTGTCAATGAGCCGAAACAGTTTCTGCGGCACTTTTACCACCTCGTCGCGGAACTCTTCTTCGGCGTGCAAGCCTTCTGGCATGGCGCGTTCTCCGAGCCTTCTACTGACCCCGAACGCGAGTACATGCTCGGCCCGCATCCTGCCCCGCCGCCGATCCACCGCGTGATCTTCGCCCGCTCGAATGCGGATGGGTGGCGCGACGGTCCAGGCTTTAACGCGTACTTCATGCGCGCGGCGTTCCCTGCCACCACCATCGAGGTGGAGGAAGACTGGGCGGACCGCGTCACGATCACTTCGTCCGGCGATCGCGCGTGGCATTTCCCCCTTCTCCTGCTCACAGACCGGAGCGCATCCCATCGGGGTGCGATATGTGGGAGCCAAACGCAGCGGATCGCCGCGGAGGCAGTCGAGGAGATGCGTAGCAAGGGGAAGCTGGTCGGCATACGCGTCGGCGGGTGGTGGGAGCCCGTGCGCAGTGCTATGCTACACTTCGCCGGCGCGGAGTTCAGCGCGCCCGACAACACGGAGCAGGTCGTCTTGAGCAACGATGTCGCTGAGGGGGATCCGAAGCTGCCCATGCCCACGAAGATCGTCATCACGTACATCAGCCGCCAGAGCGCTGGGCAGCGGAAGCTGACGCCGGAGAGTCACGCGGGCCTTGTCGCCGCGCTAGAGGACCTCGTTCGGCGCAAAGGCGCAGCATGGGAGCTGCATGTCATGGAGGCAGAGAAGATGACGAAGGACGAACAACTTCGGGTCATAGCGCGCACGACTGTAGGCCATGCATGTGTGCTTGATTTATTCCTTGCTGACCGAGCTGTATCACAGATCTTGTTGGGCGTGCACGGCAATGGGCTGACGCACCTCGTCATGATGCAACCCACCCGTGTCTCGACCGTCATAGAGATGTTTTATCCCCAAGGCTTCGCGCATGACTACCAATGGACAACGCGCGCTCTGGGTATGCGGACCATAGCTCCTCCGATGTAAATACTAACCCTCGATGCTGTATAGGCATGCGACATTTCGCCATATGGAACGATACGTGCGTTTTTCTTTTGCCCATCATGACCATATACTAAGCTGCACCAAAGGTACCGCACCGAAGGAGTGGGGGAGGGCAAGCCGAACGTGGACTATCCAGACGGCTTCCAAGGAGACAAGATCCCCGCTCACGGGCCCGCCATTGCTCAGCTGATCGAAGACCGCGTAGAGCGACGGGTCTAGGGTCGTGACTGGGAAACGATTATTCTCTCCAACCTCCGACTTTGTCCTACAGACAGACAAGGTTATGTGTACTACTATCATGGGCTGTGTATGTATTTGGGTTATTTATCGGACGTATCCGTGTTGATGCGTCGTATTTATTTACCATCTGTCTTACTGTTCAACCATTCGCAGAGGACCAGACTGTAAATTGAAGATCCCAACACATGCCAGCGTTGACCCTTGCGACCTAGGCGCTTCGAACGCTGCACGGGGCGACATTTCCAGCGCCTTATAAACGACGCGGCGGAAACGGTAATAAAGGGAGTTGAATGTATAAATTGACAACACCCGACTCCTGATTCCAGTCCTCAGACTGAAGCATGACCAATAATTATATCGACTGCATGAGCGTTTCTCTTGTTTTCTCTCGACATTTCCAATCCACGTATTATCATTCCTCTGTGTTGCATGACGACAACTTATTCACAACTTGGTATCAACCACGGAGGCAAATGTATGCCTTAAACACTGCATGGGGAAATATTACCTGCTGCACTGCAAGCCGAGTTGAATGATGCGGCAGAGAAGGTAGTCGAGTTGAAATACAAGTGCACATAATGCACCGTAGCAATGGCATCTGCGGTCGGCGGTCCTTTCGAGAATTCGCTACGAGGCCAAATGAATCTCTTGGGAATCAATATTGGACATCACTTACGGATCGCCATTACTCCAGACATTGAGCACGAATTCGGAGGCCGTAGTAGGTACATTTTTCGTGATGGTTGTTGTCGACTATTCGGTTCACTGAGTTGGACTTTAGGAGTGTTTAGATGGCTCACTGTGATGCTGGCGCCATTATTGGATCCAGCGTACGAGTATATCGTGCTGGTTGGGAGCCAATCAAACCGATGAACGCCGAAAGTTCTGGATTATACGTATATCAGTTGACAATTGAAGCTACCGAATGGTTCGTACGTGAAGTCTGCTCCTGGAACTTCGACATCCTGCGGATACAGGAATCAGAGAACGATAGACAATTAAGTGTAACTCCACTGACCTTGGCTGCATCCGGATCGGGGTCGCTATTTGGCAGTTGGCCGGGCTGGTTAGTGTAGTAGAGATGCTGATAGTAGTCGGCATCAGCACTCAAAAACTCAATGTCTTGCTCCTGAAAGGATGAAATTGCCGGCGGTGTCAATGAAGAACGCACGGGTACTGTACCTGAGTGTCGTTGAAGTACGTGAAAAAGCCTAGATATGGATCTTAATTTCAACGAAACGCACAATATTTCGTCTCTCACCAAAAACAACTCCTGGTTTTGAAGGTACTTGGGCTTGCATTCTGAATGATCCATAGAGAATGTCGGATCTAGCGGTGAATATTTCCGCGCATTTCACAGAGCCGCTGTTGTCGTACTGATGGATCACGCGCAGTTCAGTGAATATAAAGACAGCCTTGCACGGCACTCACAGCAGAGGCCTTCAATCCCAAGGCATCTTGATATTCCATTACATTTGCAGTGACATATTGTATGTCTGCAGTTCCTGTTGGTTGTTCCTCGAAATCTGTGGCAATGATCCAATCCGCGTCGACAGCGGCAAGAGCGCCAGCTTCTTGAGTGAAGGTCGACACGATGGCTTCTCGCTGCATGGGTCATTTTTATTTCAGCACGCAGCATTCGTCTAGTCGCCTAGGAGTGGATTATTGCGTACCCACACATGTCCGTTAGAGTCTTTATAGCCGCAAGCGCAGTTTTGTGCTAGCACTTGGGTACTCGAAGCGAGCGCAAGTGTTACAAAAGCAGTGAGAGGGCTGAAGGAAAGCATGATACGGAGAGATTTTGAGAAGCTATAGGATCGCCTCCGATCTTATATACGTCCCAACAGCCAATGTGGCAGAATTCAGCTGAAACAAGATGGAATGAGTTCCGTTCTATACGCACCTTTCTGGTAGCGTCAATTGCGGACTGACTTGCCTTTGGGAGATCGTGAAACAGTTCCGATATACGAGTGGCACGGGTGCGCTTCGTCAGCTGGCGCGGGGATGACACACAAGTTCAAGAAGTTCAGATGATCTTGCATATGATAGAAAAGGGAAGTAGTGCATTCTAAATAACGCTGGATGGCGTCATGTACCGAGGCCTAAGGCCTAAGGCCGACCTGTTCAGAGAAGGCTAACCCAGGGCTGGTCTTCCGTCCGCGCTACAAATCAAAAGAGAACTAGGGAAAACATGGAAGTCAAGTTTGGCGTGGTGGCAGTGTCTACCCATCAACTTCTGAATCAGACCGACTTCGCTTCCGCCACTCCATGGCCACAACGTCCTATACGATTTACTCGCACTATGACCCCGCCCAACGCGAGAGACTCGAGCGCGAAACAGGCCAGATACCGACCGATGCACAGGACATTGATTCGGCCGAGGCATGGGAGGCCGAGGCAACTCTGACTTTCAAGCGGAAATTGGCTCCGCCTCTAGATTCGTACCTGCAGCGGGAGACGCTGTTCTTTCTGAACCAATACCAATCTCGCCTACACCGACTTCGGATGTGGCAGGATGGTACAGGTCACTGACCAAGAAGGAACAGAACCCGCGTTGTACACCATCCTCTTCTGAATCTGCCCCGCGTTCGTCTATGCCCTCTCTTCGTCGCAATCCGGAGAAACAGAGCAAAAACAACTGGTTTATCATGAAAGCCATTACGTCCGACCCTGCTCCACCTCCTGCAACACCCCCAACTCTCGCTGATATTCTCGCACGAGACCCACCTCCGCTCCCTCACGAAGCACAATATAAACAGCCGGTGTGGCTGGCTATCGGCCCCGCCAACAAAGGGTTCGCTATGCTTCAAAACAGCGGATGGAGTGAAGGCGAGGCTCTGGGTCCTGACGTTGTTCGACGACCAACGGTGCACAGAGACACTGCTTCGGAGGACATGATCGGTACAAGCAGTGGAACCGAAGTGCGACGGCTGGTTAAGGAGGAGGCCGTAGATAGGCCGATACGGGCGCATGGTGGCGACGTCGAGCCGGAGATTATAGATCTGACGATGTTAGATTCTGAATCGTCGGGAGAATCCGATGAAGAGGATAACACGCGAGCGGCAACCAATCCCGCGGAAGGATCGCGCAAGGCACTTGTAACTCCGATCTCAACTGTCCTCAAGTCGGATCGCCTTGGTATCGGGCTCAAGGCGAAGACTGTTGGGCCATACAAAGCCTCTCAAAAACGCATAACACACAACGCGGCTGCGATGTTGGCCCACGCCAAAGCAGCGGAGGAACTGAGGAAGCAGAAGAAGCAAAATGGGCGCGGACACCGGGGTTTCGCAAGGCGCCGAAAGGTTGAGGAGGCCAATCGGAAGGCATTGCTGACTTACATGAACCAAGGATAGCTCACGATACGAGGTGTGCGCAAATCCGTTCCAGCTACAAATACATCCGCTCATAAAAGTTACACAAAATAAGAAAAACAGCCTGTTTTTAAAACAGGTACGAGCCGACGCCGATTATGGCATGGGCTCGCCCCAAACACCCTTCGCGCGTTCGCATTTAACGTCTGCGACATACATTCGCAGCCATTGGACCATCTCTTTACTGATCTGGTTGCACCGCGTCACATCGATAGCGCGGAGTCGGAGTGGCCCGAGATACACAGCGGGATGTGGATGTCGGGAGGGGTGAGATCGCGAACGTTCATGCGCAGCTGCTGCCGCGGATGCCGAGGTGATTGTGGGTTGAGAAGAGCGAAACGCCTGTACGCCCTGGAAGCGGGGGTACGCATGAGGGTTGGCGGGTAGTCGCGACTCAACGAACGTGCGCAGCGAGTCCCAGTCGAGCGACGTGCAACCATCGAGGGTCAGGTACTCGAGCTTGGGACAAGCCCAGGGTTGGGAAGACGACAGGCCCTGCAGAGAAGGACATCAGCTAGGTGGAGTAGAATTGTAGAAGGATTATGCGCACTCGAAGGAGACCAGACGAAGCGTCTTCGACATCCACAAGCTCCAACTTGACCAAAGACGGAAGCCGACGCAATAGGTTCACGAGCTTCAGTTCATTAAATAGCGAGGACTCTATTCGGAGATGCCGCAGAGGAAGTCGTGTAAGGGCTTGGGTATACACTAGTTGTAGAACCGGGGTAACGTTTTCGAGATAACACAATTCTAAGGATTCCAGATTCGGGAATGTGAACTGGGCCATTAGTTGTTGCGTCAGGCCGATGCCAGCATAGTAGAACGAAGCCCTTCTGAGCCGAGGAAGATGTACAATCTTCGTCAGCACAGGTAGGTCGAACTCCTCCGAGTGGGAGAAGCACGGAGCACATTCGACATCGGACAAGTTACGCAACGCGAGTTCCTCTAATTCAGGGCATTCACGCAAGATTCCTGGTGAGAGAGGACTATTGAACGACCGCAACCGAGATGAGAGGGAAAGGGATCGAACCGAGGAGGGTATTGGTAGATGGTGTGTGGGCATTGAAGTAACCACCTAATTTCAATACACGCAGTCGGGACACGAGTTGCACGTTCCATCCGAAGTTAAAGGACGTTAGGGAGCACGAACGTAGTCGAGGAGTGCGGCCATTAAACAGTGGTAAGGGCGCGATCGAGTAGTTGTCGTCCTGCATGGCATGATATATGCGAATAGACAAAACCTCGAGCAAGGGAGCGTCTTCTTGACAGCGCAATAACACCGCGTGGGCCTGAGGTCGATTTGGAACGCTCAAGCGAAAAGATTTTATACGCCATAACGCCGGGCGAAACAGATCCATCGCATGAACGACTTGTTCGGTGACACTGGACGTGTATTCCGTACGCGGCCCAAAATTAATCGTGATGTCGAGAGGGCATGATTTTGAACGACCGAGCTTGCGGCGAGCCTTCTCGAGTGAGTGGTGAGGGCTAACAGCAATCTTTGCCCACAGCAGTGGCGTACTGAGCGCAACTTCTAGCCAATATCGACTGACCAGGAGTGTGAGCACGACAACTTTTCCACCAGAGTTTGGCTACTTACCACACTAGCATCAACGCTGGAAGCATAACAGTGACGTCCCCTTCGTCCGTACCGTCGGAGTTTTCGTCTTCCTTGTCGCCCAAAACCCCAATGATAAATATCGACGCGAGCAGCTCGCTCGGGAGCCTCAACACCGGAGACTGGAGCCTCACAGCCTGTTCCAAACGCGACTCTAGGTCACGGCGTTGGCTCATCAAGGACGCCATTTTGGAATCAAGTGAATGTATTGCCTCTCGCAGACGCGGTATCAATACATTTCCAGGCGCCCGGGGACGACACGGATCATCCACAGCATAAGGAGCCTTGAGCGCCAAAGACGATGGTGAAGAGGGAATAGGGCAAGTTCGGGCCGGTCCTCTGCGGGGCGAGCAAGCGCTCGGAGGGACGCGCAGAGGGTAAGTGGACATCGGATGACGTCCGAAGTCTTCCTTGGCTGGCCTAAATATCGACGCACGCCGCTAGGTCGATATGGGGTTAACGAGCTCACAAACGGCCTCGAGGTACTGTTAAATGCATTTCATTTTGGATCGATTGTCTCGGAATCGGGCGGATAGGTACCTTTGTGGAGAAAGAACGGTCCCTGGAATTATCAAGGACCTGGGATCGGAGCAGGTGTGCGCCAACTCTGCACGAGGCGGGGAGGGAATGGATGCGCATGTCCCCTTTTACGGCCTGGACAAGAGTGACCTGCATCGCGTGGGGAAAAATTGGCGTCCAACCCTCGTGTTTCGCAACGAGGCGCGATTTCAAAACAAATGTCCAAACAACGGAGGGAGTCCAATGATCTGGGCCGACCACGCCAGACTCGTTTGCATTCGATTTCTACTCTAATTTCGGCAGTTATCTAATTCGACAAAGAAGGCCCGACAGCTTGGCGATAGTAGAAAAACTGCCCGAGAACCTCAAATATGGAAACACTGAGCGGAACGTTCGAATGGATTTTCAACAAACTCGACTTACGATTAGATCCAGGAACACGGTCAGAGCGCTCCCGGCCAACCACGACGCGTTTGTGATGAGGTATTCTCTCTGTACGCTCTTGGCGATGATCGACAATGAGTAGGTCAAATTTCCGACGATAGCAAAAAAGAACAGGGCGGGGGATAATCCTTCGCATCGCGTTTGGACATTTTTTGCTGGCACGAAGAAGGTTCAGCGCTCAGCGACATCTACGTTTATGTTCATTGCTCAGCTCACCGATCTGAGGGACCCGTGCTCCCAACTGATAAATGTTAAGCAAGTAGAGCTGTAAAGGTATAACTTGTGAAAACATACGTAAAGGACTGCACTAGTCCATCCCAGAATTTGAACGGTCCATTGAATGGATGCAACAGGCTGCTTCGAAGGTTCTTCATTTTTTTCCGTGTTACGACTTATCCACCACGCCAGAACGCCGGTGGTAACCACAAAAAAGAGAGCAGCTGTATACCTGACAATCAGAACCCCCGCTGAAACTTTACTCTCCGAGTTTTCGGCATTATTTTCCGCGTGTAACAAGGGCGTTTCTTCGTGCGGCCGCCCCGAGCGGGCTCGTTTCCACCGATATAGATATATCTGGCTAAGAAGAGTGATGTCGCAAAGCGAGTACTGATGAATTTAAGCAGAGCTGATGCGTTCAAGGAGATGTTGATGCGGCTCACATAGATGGCAATGAGGATAACCGTGGGCAACAGGTTCGCGAGCGCCGCCCCAATCAAGTTGCAAAGGTCTCCAATGAGCCTAAGCCGAAGGTTCAATCAATCAATGGGCCGGAGAATCACGAAAAACCTACCATACGACAACGAACAACACACTTAATCCGTCCCCAGATTGGCGAGCTAGCTAATTGGGATCAGACATCACACAACGAGGATATATTTGCCTACAATAATTCTCGTATATTTGAGGAGAGTATACCACGATCCTATACGACAAAATCCTGTCAATTCTGGGACGCTTGTTGCAGCGGAGCGCGTCCCAACCTACCAACATGCAATTGAAACCCAACCGAGCTGCAGTCGAAGAATTTAAATGCATTGCTGACGTCAGGGAAATAAAATGAACCATGCTACTGAAATCGGCATTCTCAGCGAGCGTCGCAACGAGAGTCGAGGCGAGCATTTTGGAGGAGGAGAAGCGCGGATCTACGGAAGATGCCGTCGTGCCGACTCGGACTCGTGCCGAACCGAAGCGCGTGACCTGACAAATTCGTGCCGACGCTTTGCAGTTGCGCGTACTCTCGACATGGACGGCCAAGAGGCAATGCGGAAGCTTGCGAACCAACTGAGGAACGCAGGGCGCGGAGGTGGTCCTAGTAAGGGCTTCTTCACCGTCTCGGGCGCAGTTATTGCCGCCATCGCTGGCGGCGTTGCATTAAATGCAAGCTTGTTCAACGGTAGGCCATAACCTTCGCGCACCGGACCGCTGTTAACGGCGACTGGATCATAGTGGATGGTGGGCACCGTGCCATTAAATATACACGGTGCGTGCTTGTGCCCCGTTAGGGCAGCCTGGCTAAAGATTCGCGCAGGTTACATGGCGTGAAAGAAGATGTATACAACGAGGGCACCCACATAAATGTGACTTCCGGCCTTTTTATATTCAACAGGATTGTAACGATTCTGTAGATCCCTTGGTTTGAGACACCCATCATCTTCGACATTCGGGCCAAGCCACGAAATATTGCGAGTCTCACGGGAACAAAAGGTGGGGAAATTATCGACCAAGTATATTAATCCGTGGACGAAACGCATCGTTTCAGACTTACAGATGGTCAACATTACCTGTCGTGTGCTGTCCCGGCCCTCGACGCAGGCTTTACCAACAATTTACCGAGAACTGGGGCAAGACTACGACGAGAGGGTTCTGCCCTCGATAGTCAACGAGGTGTTGAAAAGCGTGGTTGCGCAGTTTAATGCTAGTCAACTCATCACACAGCGTGAAATGGTGCGTGTGCATGTTGTTGGCAGTGTGCTCCATAATCATGTCGTTTTTAGGTGTCTCGATTGGTTAGGGAGCATCTAACCACTCGCGCGTTGCGTTTCAATCTTGTCCTTGACGACGTTTCGATCACCCACGTCGCCTTTTCTCCGGAATTCACACACGCGGTCGAAGCAAAACAGGTTGGTCTCCGCGCTTGTTCCGCGAACGACGTTTTACTGTTTCGTACTTTAGGTTGCACAACAAACTGCACTCCGTGCAGCTTTCTTGGTCGATCAGGCCGTTCAAGAGAAACTGGTAACTCTTTCCCTTCTAAACCGTGCTTCACACCGTCTGATCGGAGTTAAGTCGATCATCGTGCGAGCTCAGGGAGAGGCCAAGAGTGCAGAGCTCATTGGTGAATCAATGCGTACGAACAAGGGTTTCCTTGAGCTTCGTAGACTGGAAGCTGCCCGGGAAATAGCCAACCTGCTTTCGACGTCTGGAAATAAGGTAATGCTCGACTCAGCAAGCCTGCTCTTGAACGGTGTGTTGAACAGACGCACACTGCAAGTATAAACAATTGATACCTTCACAGTCGCGGGCAACGATGCGAAGGAAATACTCAAGGTCGGGAAATAGCATGTATAACTTACAATATTATTGCACCGCCGAATCCGGAATCTTGAGGGAACTAACTGAGATTTTCGGGCCTAAAACTTGAGCGTCACGAATCACGTGTCTGCGTGACGAACGCGTCTCACCGACCATGCCAGTCCGTCAGAAGGCGTCCGTTGCGCGCAAACGCAAACGAAGTCCATCGCGAGAATCTGATCCTCAGTCCGATACCGTTTCATCTCCCGCAGAGAAGAAAAAAGTTAGATGGGAAGGCAAGCCCAGTGCAGCAACTACGGAAGCGACCACGGAGAGTGATTCAGAGGATGCCGCTGTCTCCGACAAGGTGCTTGGTCCCCAAGACTTCTATCTTCCGCCTGCTCACATCTCAATCAGATGTGTTTAGCAGCGTATTGCCAGCAGTATGACTGTATCCTTAGTGTGATTCAACGGAATGCTTCATCTTTTCTAGCGGCCGGGTTGGATTTGCGTATTACGATCCCATCGAATGCATGATATATGTTCTTGAAGATACCCAAGAAACAGCACATTTCGAACTAACCTCCATGCGTCTGTCCATCTTGCCTCCTGCGTCTTATTTATCTGACCTGTGTTCAGTCTTGGAGCAGGCCAGTCCTGACGCTGTACTGACGAGCTCGCGCTCAGACGACGAATTCATGGATGTTGCGCGCGCGCACAGTAAGCTTGCAGGTGTTCAACGCGCATCTATTCACCTCTCGTTTAGTGGAAGCTTCTGGAGGTGTATTCCAGATTAGGCCACACAAGGAATTCTCGGCCTCCAAAGGGCACGAACGCCTGCTCTCTCTCCGGCTCCTCTCCGAACTCCCGCAGGAAGAAAGCGACCTTCCCGCCTCTTCCGATATTGCTTCGACATCTTCAAATTCAGAGACCCGAAATGCCTACGATTTCATGAGGCGAAGGCGTGAAGCGAACGGCGGCGATCCCACCGCTAGACGGTGGAATGCATCAATAAGGTTATCCAACTTTACATCTGTGGAATCCTCTCCGCTCTGCGTAAGGCCCAGTTTGCTTGCAGTAACTTTGATATCAATAACCATTCTGGCAGATTGCCTCAATTGGTGTATTGTTGGACCACCTTGTACGTGAACGGGCCGTGAACGATCTGGAAGATGATGGCATTGCTGGACTGGAGGTTCGGGATATCGAAGCGCTCTCCCTGTCAGTACCTTTCTTCTGGCATATTCTTTGCAATCAATTCGCCCCAGGGACCAAGTCATGCAAATAAATGCCGATGCCTTGTCGTAGATCATTTAACCATCGACGTGGATAGTGCTCACTCTTAATAGCTCGCTCCAGGTATTCGAAAACGAAAGCCACGC
The DNA here is from genome assembly GCA_029289555.1 of Mycena latifolia. Lineage (NCBI taxonomy): Eukaryota > Fungi > Basidiomycota > Agaricomycetes > Agaricales > Mycenaceae > Mycena > Mycena latifolia. The sequence continues at coordinate 656,351 of JARJLE010000050.1, forward strand.
CTCAGTTCATTCGGACAAGACCAAAGAGGGGTTATCTCTATTTGGTGTGTGTCTGCCTTGGATCGCCGGTTTTTCTTGCTAATACTCGCACAGGGATCCTGAATAACACTAAAACGACCCTGGGACGTGCCCTCCTGCGTACCTGGCTTCTCAGACCGTCATTGTCCCTCGGTGTTATCAAGGCACGCCATGACGCTGTCGCGTGTTTTATGTCTTCGGAAAACTTGGTCCCTGCCCACGCAATGCATGGCCATCTCAAGGGCATAAAAAACGTGCCCAAGATTCTCGAAATCATGCGGTCCGGTAAAGCCAAGATGTCGGATTGGCAGGGCCTCGTCAAGGTTCGCGACCCGTCTGGACAGCGGCTCATACTCAATGCCATCCAATAGTTCACCTTCCATTCCGCTATGCTCAGAGATAACCTTGCAGAGTTGCACCAAGCGGGAGGCGTAGACATTGTCCAAAAGGTACAGCCGCATTGTAATACCGGCTGTAGCGCTGATGCAGAACAAACTCAAGCTCGTCGCGGCTTTAGATATTGCGAGTTTTCGAGATGTTGGCAATAGGATAAACGAAATCGTAAGGTTTGATCGTGCTCCACTACCTGAGTATTCACACGTTTAGATCGACTGGGAGGAATCGGCTAATGCTGGACGGGTGTGTGTTCGACCAAATATCGACGAGGAATTAGACAATCGCAAGCATGTCTACCACGGAATCGATTCTGTTTTGGCAAGTGCATAGCCCATGCCTAAGTTCACACAGTAAATGCCTCCACAGTCCAAAGTCGCAGAACAGGTTTGCCAGACAGTTCCTCCAGATTATGCTTCGTCCTTGAATATAGTTTATTTTCCACAACTTGGTGCGTAACATGGCGCGAGTAGTAAGTTCCCGCTGATGAACCTAAGCCTAGGCTTCCTCATTTGCATTCCAATGCTAGAGGAATGGAAGACTCCCGACGGAATCAATGTCATTGACGGCTGGAGCTTCCAAGTGCGCCCACGTCCTTCGGATTACTTTACAGCTGCCTTATTTTTGTGTTCCAGTTTTCATCCGAGTACGGCCTTAACACGGTTCTCGCCAGCCTGATTGACGTTTTATAGATCCCATGTGTATTTCAAGTCACAGGAGATGACTGGTCCGTAACTTCCGGGATGTTCTCCTCACTCTGAACATGTTCAAGATATGGACTTCCACATCGGCGATCTTCACCCATCGATCGTGGACAGAGAAATCGAGATCGTGCAAGAGCTGCTCGAAGAAATCGTGGTGCATTTCGAGGCGATGGCGGCAGCGTGCGACATATGCGCCGAGCTTGATTGCTTGCTTTCCTATGCTGAGGCCTCACGAGCCTTCGACTACCGGCGGCCGGAAATGGTGGACGACAACATCATCGACATCAAGCAGGGCCGGTACGTCTCCGCGCGGTCCTCGTTGACAACATGAGTGTAATCTGGCTCCAGGCACCCGCTGCAAGAACAGGTTGTTGACACATTCGTTCCTAATGATGCACATCTTGCAGGGGGTTCTGGAAACCGCTCGGTAGTGGTCGGCGACGAGGCGACCAGCGAGGCGGAGGAATGGAACAGTGTGGTGCTCTGCACAGGAGCGAATGCGTGCGGAAAGGTAATCGTCTGATCGTACTAGCTTCCAAATTAACCAGGTTCCATTCAGAGCGTGTATCTCAAGCAGGCTTGTGGATCCTCAGCTCCCCGATCGAATCTCACGAGCCCCACCTTTTTAGGTTGCTCTGATACAGTATATGGCACAGGTATGGGCTTCGTTTCCTTTCTAATTAGTCTCATAATTACCACCTTTTTACCAGATCGGATGGTAATGTTCAGGACCAAGTTTGTTTTGTTTTTCTTACGCAAACGGCCCAGCTTCGTGCCCGCAGAATCTGCAACGCTCGGAATAGTCGACAAGAGTACTCGTTTCACTGAGGGTATCCGCTTGCCTTTCAATTGACAACCTCGCTGCAGTTTTCACGCGCATCTCAACGAGGGAGTCTGTGTCAAAAGTACAGTCAGCGTTTATGATTGATCTTAACCAAGTGTCTCTGGCTCTGCGGAACTCGACCGCGCACTCGCTGGTGCTTCTGGACGAATTCGGCAAGGGCACACTCTCTACAGGCTCGTATGCTTTCTTCTTGGGTTGAGTTCTTTGCTGCCAAATTCCGATTCTGACTGTCTCGCGCTCTGGTGTTTGCTCGTGGCTACTCTCAGACGGCGCCGGCCTCTTCTGCGGCGTCCTCAAACACCTCCTCGACCGCGGGCCGAACTGCCCCAAGGTCCTCGCCGCAACGCACTTTCACGACGTGTTCAAGGAAGGCCTGCTCGACCCTGACGCGGTGCCGATCACGTTCCTCCACATGCAGGTCCTGTTTACCTCGAGCAGCGGGCACGTCCTCGACACCGCCTCCCCGCATCGGCTCGCCACGCCCGGCGACAGCCAGGAGGGCGACCGGCGCGTAGGCCCCGGCGAGAAGATCACGTACCTCTACCGGCAAGCACACTCGCCAGGCGCTCGACACGCGCTCATCTGGTGCTTTATTTCTCTTATTTATAGCGTCGCGGAAGGCCTGTCTCTCGACTCGCACGCCGCTAAATGTGCCGAGATCTTCGGCGTGCCGGCGCGCATTGTGCAGCGCGCCCAGCACGTTAGGTGCGTGTACGGTTTTGCGGCGCCGGAGCAGCAGCTGAACGGCGAGGGACACATGCAGCCGTCTGATATCGACGCACGAGCTCGGGCGGCTGCTGGACGAGGAGATGACGGAGAATGAGCGCGCGGATCTGGAGGATGCCGAGGCCGTGTGTCGTAGGTTCTTGCAGTGGAATCTGGAGGGCGACGGGGGCGGGAACGTTAAGGGCCGCCTGGCGGAGGTGCTTGGGCGGAAGGACGAGAATGTTTCGGATGAATGATTGCTTGCTGTCCCGTGTAATCGTGTTGCTAGGATGCTTAAATATTTTGTGTGCTGGTGCCCTGTAGACTCGGGGAGTAGAACTCGCTCAATTCCGAGCTAGCAATATTATCTTTGTTTTCAAAGTCCGTTAGCAGCTGGCGCGAAATTGAGTGAGTCTCCATCAATTCCCTTTTCAAGGAACATATTGACATTGTCAGAAAAAGGCGGGGAAGCTCAAGGGAAGCTCTCTAATAATTGTCCGTCCAGTGTACTTATCACGCAGAAATATTACATGTGTCCAATCAATCAATCCTCTTTGTGTATCTCGAGGCCAGGCGGCGCGTGAAGCGCTAGGTGGACGAGTAAGCGTCTGAAACCAAGCGAAAAAAAAACATACCTTTTTTGATCTCGCCGTACATGAGGAACTGCGAGGATACGAGGCCGGCGGTCATGACCATACGCGGGAAGATGCCCGCGAAGAGGCCCTTGAAGCCTGCCTCACGCGCGAGGGTGATGAGCCGGTAGGACATGGACCCGCTGGGGCCGTGGCCTTTGTTTATCTGGCTGAGGAGCGTGTCGGCGGGCTGCGAGGCGGTTAGCGTGGCAAATTAGAGGAGGTGGGGCGACCGACGTGGCTGAGTATGGCTGCGGCGAAGCCGGCCGTTATCCCAGAGCCCAACGAAATGCCAAACATGGCCGAGGAGGAGAGATTCCGCTTCTTCTCTTCCGACATGGAGCGGAACACGAGTTCATGGCAGAATTCGTTGACGGTGAACTGACCTGACCTCTCGCAGTTAGACTATGAACAAATGAGTTTTAACTTCTGTGCCTATCGCGTAGGGGATCTGCCTTCGACAAGGTTAGCGACGTATTTAGGTGCGCGGGAGCGTACTTACTTGCAGAGGATGGGGAGGAATCCGGCGTACAGCTCGCGGATGCCGCCTTCGCGCGCCATTCGCGTGAACCCGGTCACCAGGCCCGTCGCGTAGCCCCGTTCAGAGACGAGGCGAATCCGTGTTGCTTCGAGGGGCGTGAGGAGGATGTCGGCGAAAAATCTAAAAGTCCGGCCCCGTCAATTCAAATGGAGAGTGAGATAAGAGAAAATTCAGACGCACTCGCCGACGCTCGCAGCACCCAGGTATATTGCGGTGCGATATTTCACGGCGGTGTCCTGGTGTTAGCGAATGAGCTACACGCGACTTTTTCAAGAGAAAGTTGGGGTTATGTACCTGATCACCCGCAAATTGCACAAAAGTCTTCTTCCAATACTCGTAGCCGGCAAATTTGGCACCTCCTTGTGCCAGATAGCCTACGGCAGTTGGACCAAAACCCGTGAGCAAGGCCGAGGGCCCCTCCTTTGCGATGACATAGCGGGTGCCGGAGAAGATTCCCAGCCCTTTGTACGCGGGGTCAATTTGTATGCGCGTCTTCACGACGTCGATCGCTAAGGTCGGGTTAGAGTGTTCCATTGAGCGCGAAGAGCTCAATACATACGCGTCATTGCGCCATGGCTTATTCTGTGTAGAGATGAGGTGCGGTGATTTCTGCGATGGAAATGCCGACGTACGTTGCACATAATGCTCCAGCGGCGAAGAATGACGAGTAGTCGCGGAGGGTGAACTGGGGGACCGCAAACGGGTGGTTTTTGTGTATCTTTCCGGAGGCCATGGTTGGTCTGTGGGTTTCGGCCGAGAACGTTAGGGTCGCAAGACAAGGTGGTCCTCCTTAAAAGCTGATATCTCGTGGTTGGTATTAGCCAAAGGGCCGGCCTCGCACGGGGTGACGGAATTGGCGCGGACATCTTTGGCTCTTATCGCGCCAGTGACGTCAGGGCTGGCTGCAATCTCCTTTATTTGCTCGAACAAACAAACGCGCTGGATAACTCCACATATGCACATCCCGCCCACACAGCATTCTGCCTGCATCAGGCCAACGTCAGCCGAGTACATGCTATGGCTGTAGCAGTGCCGTAGCACGCTCCCGGCAACAATCTAAGTCATAAGCAAACCAGTCTGTGGTTCTCTCATGAACCTACCAAGAGTCCGTTTCCGCAAGTCGCGTCAATACAGGCTTCGCTTTCCAATCTACTGACCTTATTTTCCTCAGGTTTGATATTCATCGCGGCCCTCATCGCCTCCGCATCTGCCTCCATCGATTTTGCGCAATGCTTTGCTGATATTCACAATGGCCTTCATGGCTCGAATGTGACGGGCGGAACTGACAACCGGGGGACCCCCGTGCCCGACATAACCAAGGCAACGGCCATAACCTACGACTTTTGCGTCAGTACATGTGGCAGCGGAGGAGGCGCGTTCTCCTGGTCCGCCTTCAGCCAGCAATTCTCTGCATGGCTTTTGCCATGGCTCGCTCTGTTTTCCCAGTTCCCGTTCGGCAGCAGGTACAGATGGGACAACCTCATGTCCGTGATCCTCGCCCTCGGCTCTCCGTGCCTTGCTGCATACTCCCTATCGCTCACCGTGCTGAACGCCAAGTGGGTTGCGCGCCGATTCGCCAACATCGGTTACCCCAATGGACAGCATGCGGTGCACATACTCAGCAGCCTTCAGCAGATCCCCCTTAGAGTCACGAAGGAGGATGGCCTTCTAGCTTCACTCGTTGTTTTACCCGAGAACGACCCGTGGTGGAAGGAGCTGATGGACCAGTTGGATTATGCCGACATTCATACCTGGACAATCGCAGGTGAGTAGTCCATTCTTCAATTTATTAACCATTGTTCAAGCGCAGTCGGTATTGGCAGGAGTTACTTCGATCGCATGGGTCGTCATCGCTTACGCGCTGACCATCGTCGATGCATTCAGCACCATTTCTACGGATCCGAATAGCAACGGGCAAGGCCTTTCAGGCGTCGGAAGCCTCTGGTTGTGGATGCTGCCCGTGACTATCGGTGCGCGTCGGTGTCTCTGCCCATCTTCTAAATACTCATTGAACCTGTTAGGATATCTTCAACTGTCGCCACGGTGTGATGCAGAGCGCGTAGCAAAGGCTCTCAAGCGTGCAAATGACCACTCGTACGTCGTGGGCCCAAATGGCGCAGTAAACGCCGACATGGTCAGCGACATGCGCGCCCTCTCGTCCCACCCGTACCGAGAGTCGCACCATCGTGACCAAGAGGCGACCGCGCCCATCTACAACTACGCACGCTTCCTCCCCTTCATACAGGTCGTCGAAGAATTTGCGTCCGCGTTTCGCTACGCCAACGAGAACGCCAGGAAGCGTGTCCCCGTCAACTCTGATGCGCCGTGGGAGCGTGGGGATAGCAAGAAGATTCATCCGGCAAACAGACGAGGATCGGCGGCCCAGGTTGAGGCGTACTGCAGCGCCTCGCACCCGGTTCGGCGATCCCATTGGGGACCGGACGTATTCTCCAGATTCGCCATCGCGTCGTTCGCGGCTCTCGCTTTGCAGTGGTCCACAACTGGCGCGTCGGTCCTGATCGTTTATTTTACCCCCACCGTAGGCGAGTGTCTCCACTTCTTTCCATTCGATCCATAGGCTGACCGTCGGCGCATCCAACAGGCCTTGGCTGCCGATCCGTCGCATACCTCCTCTACGGGGCGGTCGCCACGGTAATCTGGGCGCTCCTCGTTGCGAGCAGCATCCTCGCCCACTATGCGGCGGCACACCCGGGGTTCCCCGACCGCTCGCAGCGCGCCGCTGCGCAGGGCGCGGTGCTCCTCCGGCGCCTCGCCAAGCTGCTCGCAACGTGCAACGCCGCGGGGATCATCGCCGCGTTCCTGCTCCAATTCGGGAACTTTTTCGACCGGTGCTACTGCAACTCGGACGTGCTGGGGCTCGGGAAGCGCGCGCACAACGTGATGGTACTCGAGGGGACCGATATTGCGGCGATGAAGGCGGCATGGATCGGCGGCGTGGTGCTCGCTGTGGTTCCGTCGGGCTTGTTTCTGGTGTTTATCAATTTGTTCATTGACCAGCCGCCGAGTCTTCATCCCTGACACCTGCGCGGTCTCTTTCTTGTGTACTCGTATTTTAGTTATATTATTTATTTCAATGTTACATGTATTTCTTGTTGGAGCCGCGACCGAATATGCTCCAGGATGCGTCCGTCAGGAACGCAGAATTGCGTCTCAATGCGGTAACCGGTGAAGGTCTTCCCAGTCCGTCGCATTCTTTTTGCGTTCTTTCAAGTTCTCCCAGTTCTCTTTACACCAATGCAAGCCTCTGAAAGTCTAAAATTCTTCCAGAGCTCTGTAGAAAGCTGCAATTATCCTCAGCAATACTTGCGGTACCGGGCTGCTCCTGAAATGTCACCTTGGAATCACAGCGTCTTGTTCAGTCTGTGGCCAACTCGAGATTGGTCACAACCGGTAACCCTCAGCCCTGGTCGACAACCAGCAGGCGCTAGTGAGGCTCGATGACTCGAAGCGCGTCCGACGCGCGCAACAGCGCGCAACCGAGACGACCAACCCAGTCATTGCTGTCATATGGAATTGAATATAAAGCTGCCGCCCCTCTGTGGCAAAAGGCATGGCCCCATCATCCCTTCTTTCCCGGCTGTATCAAGACCTCGCCGAGCTTCACTCCACACCGTACCCGGGGGTGGCCATCTTCACTGATGACGCCAACGTCCGCAAGTTCTGCCTTGTGCTGACACCCCCTAGCGGTCCCTGGAAAAATCTGTGCGTCCTGAATATAACATGACCCCGTTCCCTTCTTATGAAGCGAATGATAGGTCCCTGCACTTCGATGTGACCCTTCCGGAGAACTGGGTATGTGATTTCAGCCATCCATCGTGTCAAACTAACATGTTGTAGCCCATCTCTCCTCCTGCGGTCTCCTGCAGTGTTAATGGAATAGATCATCCCAATTTGTTTGGCAGCTATATATGCTGTGACCTGTTGAAGCAGGACATATACCGTAGTGACGGGTACATGGGCGGGTACACCCCGGCGTTGACGCTACGGGGTCTCTTCTTGCAGTTCCTGACATTCTTCAGTTCGACCAAGGTTGGAGAATTGCGTTAATGTCGATTGAATCTTTCTGACTGTCATGCGCAGGTCGAACAGGAGTACGGCGGTTATGTCGACATTGGCGATTCGATTGTTGTGCGATACGCCCGCGAGGGCGCTCCGCCGGGCAAACGGCTTGTCCCTGGGAGCCGCTTCTCAGGCTTGAGCCAAGAATCGCTGCAGAAAGAGTATGAGAGCAACGGTAGCCCGAGCATCGTTGTTGGCCGACAGATGTCGGGGGTCGGTCCACTCGTTACCACGGCCAAGTCGCCCCGTCCTCATCCAGATCGTCTGCTTCGGATCGAAGAGAGGAATCCTCGCTGGGCCGATACATTGGCCTGGATCAGCACCTGGAAATGCCCTCATTGCCCCTACGGGTCTGACGCTGTTCCCCACTGTGTCGCGCCCGTGGAGGACGCGACTCGGATGGATGTTGACGAGACGTCTGTGCTTTCGACGCCCCCTGCAACATGTCAGTTAGGCCTGCTCAATGACGACGTTCTCTTCGAACTTGCTTCGCACCTCCCGTCCGAGTCGTTGCTCTCCTTCTGTACGGCCTATCCGCGCCTGCACGACATCGTTCAGTCGATGCATGTGCTGCTTCAGCGCGAGCTCCGCTGCTTCTTCCTGCGCACTCCTATGGCCGACTCGGTCCTTGGCGTCGGCGTTGCATTCGATTTTCGCTCTCGGACCCTGTCTTCTGACTTTGACTGGCTCAGTCGCACTGCGTTCGTCGAGTACGGTATCCGCCAAAGCATCGAGAAGCGCGAGTTCTCGTTCTTCCTCCCCCTCGCTTTCTCCCGCCCTCACTTTGAGCGTGCCTACTCGGAGATCTGGAATAGACTGGCGGAAATGGACAGCGAAGTTCAAAAGGCCGAGAATCAGATGAGCCGGAACCCAAGACGCCGAGCTCCTGGCCCCCCATGGCCTCAGGAGACGATTGGGGTGGTATATCGGCTGATGACGAACATTGTGGTTTCCCTGATGAAGAGCTGCGACGACACGCTGAGCACCTCGTCGGATTCCAAGTCGCTCCTTCATGCCTCCGAGAAGGCGGTTGTCTCGTACTGTCACCTATTCCATCTCCTGATTTGCATCTGCCGCACCGACCCCCGGCAGCAGATTCTCCGCGACGCGACAGCACGTCTGCGGCGCTTCATCGACAGGAAGGACTTCAGAGTCAAAACGCATGTCCCGGACCTCGGCGAGCTCATCATTTTCATCATGCTGGTTGTGTGTAGGCCTCCCGTGAACGACGGTCCGCCCATCAGGTGGTCGAACCTCGCGGGGCCCTTCTTGGAGGAGGCTCTGATCCGGAACGTGCGGTGGGTGCTGAAGGATGCTCCCCATCTCGAGGTTATGGAGAAGGGTCCGAGCGACTACCGGCTTGCCGAAACATTCTTTAGGTGTGTGGTCTCCTTCAAAGACTATGCTGCAACTGACATCGGGTGTTTCAGGTCCAAGACTAGTCTTCGTCTTATCATGTTCCAGATAACCTTCCTCGACCTGTTCTACAAGGCGTACGCAAACAACATCTCGCGTCTTGATGACAACTACGGCTTCCCGGCGAAGGAACTCCCGGAGAAGATGGTCGAGGAGGTGAAGGAGATATACAAGATCAACACTTGGCCTGCTTTCTTTACGAGAGTGAGGTATCCTCAGGGTGTGGCCTTTGGGAAGGAGCGGTTCTCGGACATGCTTCGGGACGCGGTGAAGACGAGCGCGGCGCGACGCTATCACAATCCCTCCTCGGCCCATCAGTTATCTTTACTGTTGGGCCAGAAGCGCAAGGCCGAAACAGCAAGTGTGCGTAGGTAGTTGGTAGTTGAGTACTTTGCAATGTTAAATGAGCCGTTGCAAATGAGCCGGTGCAAATGTCGTACATTTCATTGTCATTCAAGAAAGCTATGCAACTACTGTGAGTATCGTATCGTATCGTACATAGATGCGAGCAAAATCGTGACGCCATCATCTCAATCTACTTCGCCTGCATCTGGGGGCGCCCCCGCAGCCGCGGCCGCGGCTGCCCTTCCCGCTGGTGTTTCATCGCGGACGCCACTCTCCGAGAAGGGAATGATCCCGGCCATGTCCAATCTCTGGAGAATTTCCTCGGCCTCGTCAACCTCCATCTCCCCGAGGACCTTGTTGACAGCAGCCAATTCTTCGGTCTGGAGGGCCGTCTGGAGCTTGTCGGGAAGACCCTGGAAGACGTCCCAGCGGAACTGCAACGCCTTCCTTACTTCCTCGACGTCCATATCCTCCATTCCCTCGCCTAAACGGAGCTCGGCAGGAGGGGGACCAGTGGGAACGTTGAAGGTGATGTCACCCTCGTTTTCGGAAGCAAGCATGATCGTCTCACGACCACCCTGCTTTGCTTCCTCCTGCGAACGCTGAACGCGCCCCGCGAGGTGGGCGTACGTCTTCTCCACATCGTCCATGAAGACCATCTCGGCGCGCTTATCGCCCTGGATCATCCTACAGAGCTTCAATTAATTGAGAATTTGAGGAGCGACAAACTCACTTCTTAAAGAAGACACCGATACCGTCTACCCCCAATTTATCGCCATACTGGAGAAGTAGGCTTTGATGAACGCATTGTTTCGCGTACTTGGGTTTGTTATCATACTGAGCTTTGAACGCAGCGCCGAGGAGGGAGTCTGAGGCGCCTGGTACAACCACGTCGCGATGCTGTTGAATGAAACGAAATGATTGCTCGAATCCTTTCAAAGGGATTCGGGAGAAGGCCTCAAGAGAAGGCGTGAGTTTGGCGATATCGTCGTCGAGTTCTTCGTCAGTCGACTCCTGCTCCTGCTCTTGCTCTTTCGGAGCGTTTATGACCTCGATCTCAGTGGTGGTCGCCTTGGTCTTTGGCTTACTCGTCTTATCGAGTTTGGCGGCAATCGGGAGGGGAGCGGGCTCAGGTTTTGGAGGAACATACTGGAATAGGGTGAGACGGTTCTGGAGAAAGGTATTGAATTATTACATACCTTGTTTGCAAACCCATCGTGCAGATCCTCGCTGGTGATATGCTTCTTCTGCTCGTTCTGCTCTTCCTCCAGTGTCTTTGAATCGTTGTCAATGGTTTCCTTGAGCCTAACGACATGCTCGGCCATTCCGTCTGCGAGCGCCTTGCCTAACCTTTCTTCCCGCTGGTCATCTGAAACGCCTGCCTCCTTGACTGATACCTTGGCCGCCTCTCCAACCTGGTGGAGAAGGGACAACAGCATCCCATCGTACGTCTGCTCGACCTTGGTGGGATCGTTTCCAGGCGGGCAATCCTTGGAAGGGTTCTTCTCAAGTTGCTCCACCAGGGAATTGAAGTACACTGTACGAGGCTTAGCTAAGTCAGAGGACGCTAGGGATGCTTGGATGGATTGGATCCGAGGATATAGGACATTGTTGCAAGCAATCTGGGCACGGAGGTGTTCGATTTTGACTTTACGCTGCTCCCGCTTTTCGTGTATATCGCGTTGTTTCCAGCTGAAGAAGACCTCAATGGAAACTAAACCGAGAGTGCAGTTGGGCGTACCGGATGAGCGAGCGCTTGTCGACATTCGGGTGGCCCTCGATGTCAGAATCATCCGAAAGCTAAACGATCGACGATGAGAAGAGGCGGGACACTGGTCCAGGAAAGATACTACCTCCAACTGATCCCACTTCTGGTAGTTCAAAGGCATGGTAGATGGTGGTGGTTTACTCGAAAGCTGTCAGCGAATCGAATAAAAGTGGATGGCCCTGGAAACTTCTAGAACGGAAACAAAGTAAAGGCTGTGGGATGCGTGAATTCGGCAGTCAACACTGGTCCAGACACTGAAATGTTTTTTTTGGGTCTGAATCGTCGCCCACAATGCACGGCTGAAGCACCGAGGAGATGGCGTTTATTGAATGTTCTAGACGATGGTCAAGTTGCCAAATCAGTGCCAAATAACGCGTCCTGGTTGTGCGCGTCGGCCATGTCTTGGGTAGAACATCTCACCAAGGCCAAGCTCAGCATAAAAGCGTCGCAGCTCGATGATGCTCTGAGAGAATTGAACCAGGTATGCTCCTCCTTCGCAAGCTGCACATATTTGACCGTGTAGTAACAAGGCGCTACTTGTCGGCGGCGATCGTGAATATACGGTGTACGATTCTCGCGCCGCGGTATATGAGAAGCAGGGAAAGCTGAAGAACTCCCTCCAAGACGTGAAGAACGTCATCAAGCTCGCCCCGGCCCACTGGCAGGCTATGCGCGAGCATCCCGACTGTTCCTTGGAGTTCGCAGACTCGACGAGTCTACAACGATGGCGGACATGGCCCTCTCTCGGCTCGACCCGAGTGACTCGAAGCGTCGTCAGAAACTCGTCGAATTGAAGGAGGAGGTGTTGGAGCATCGCCGCCGACAGGTGTACCATTTCGGCAAATTCCCCGTCGAAATTATCACCGCCATTTTTGAAATGGTTGTTGCCCATGACTGGCGTCCTAGTGCTCACCATATGGCGCGTCTCCAAACACTGGCACAATATCGCGTTGAGCACCCCGAATCTCTGGTCCACCCTCGTGCTGAGCCATCGACACCCTGCTCGGCACGCACAGAGATGGATCAAACGGTCCAAGGGAAGAATTCACGAACTATCGTTGCGATCCACGCTCCCCCGCTCTACCGTGAACCTTGATGGGTTGCTTTGGGACCGCTTGCGAATTTGCAAGCTGGAGGACAATCATGACATTGCTGAATACATGGGAGGAAGGACGCACCTTCATCGACTATGCGGACTCGAAGAATTACAGCTGGAGCACACATCTCCAATATGCGATTTTTTGCTTTCAATACCAGATCCAAAGTTGCGGAGGTTAACTCTGGACGGTCCTCCATTCTCATGGCAGATACTCGCCTTCCAATCATCGAAATCTTACCTCACTGGAGGTTCGACATCCCCGAACATCACCTAGCCTCGAAGAGGTGATGGCCATTCTGGAATCGAATCCTATGCTTGAACAGCTCGTTCTGGACCTCGAGACAAGCGTCGTGCCGACGCCTTCATCCAGGCCGCCATTGACGATGTCCAAGATCCATACTATTGATCTTGGGAAGACCCATTGGACCCCTCGTTTTTTCGAGCTCGTCGCGGTCCCTTCCTTGCAGACACTTCGACTGTCTCTAATCAGAGCAGTTGGACTACCTCCCCTCATCGAGAGACGACCAGACCTGCTGCACCTCGCTATATACTCTTCTATTGTTCCATCCTCGGACCTTCTCAAACTCCTCCACGTTACACCGTCCCTCAAAACCCTCGCACTGACGCGTCTTGACGCGTCGGCGAATGTCGTCGTCGACGGCTCTAGCCGGTTGTTCTTCCTCCGATGCGACTCTCTGTCCAGCATTGACTCATCTCGATATCTCACACTGTCCCGACGTCAAGACTGGGCCAATTATGGCTCTGCTTAAATCCAGGAATCCTCAGGCTGAATTGTCGAGCGAAACTGTTGAACCGCCTGTCACTACGCGAATCAAGACATTGATAGCGGACGGGTGTCCTCAAATAGAGGTGAATTGCATCCCATGGATCCGGGCGCAAGTCACCACGTTCAGTTGTATATATCTGGCGAAGCAGGCTGCCAGTTGGAGGCGATAAAACGGATTTCCTTTGTACAACTCCTATCTTACATCCTATGATTGAAAACATCCTACATTTCATCAAATTTCATCCTTTGGTTATGTGCGCGTGCCCAATCGCGATGTCCGCTACAGCGCTAATCTTGACCACTATTTTATGCAAGTCAGTACCTTCCTTGACTGCCTCCCAGTGAGCCTGTTGGACATAAGCCGTGAGACTGAACCCGGAGCAGTGTGAGACTGACCTCCACTGTATCCCATCCCACAACGAGCAGAAATTTGGTCTTGTCCTCTATGCTCGGTCCCCACATGCACGGGGGATGGGCCCCGACGGATATGTCGAGACCCTTACCTAGCTCCTCCAACAGCGGCACTAATTTCTCGGGCGACCCTTCAGGCTTCACAGTGAACACGACAAACTCCGTGGCGGGCGAGGAGAGCGCAGTATTGGCATCCCCAGCGATATCAACGTGGTGTCTCTCGAGCTTCCCCGCAGCGGCCGGCTTAAGCGCCTCGATGAGGCTGGTGTAGCTGGGCTCCCCGATGAGCTTCTTGTGGTGTTCGTACGATTGCCAGACTGAGGATCGGCTTAGATCACAACCAAATCCGCGCTATTGGAGCCAGGTTCACCAGAAATAAAGTATCCCGTCTTCTTATCCTCAACTTTGAGCCCGTAGAAGGAGCTGCGAAGGGAATTTGGGCCAAGGACCTTGCGCGACGCTGTTACTGGGCAAATAGTACCTGATATGGCCGTCTGCAGTCTTGATAACATCCAGCGGGGCCTTGAATATCTCGGGATTGGACAAGAACGCTTCCGAGACGGGGAATGTGGCTATCTGCACTGTCGGCATTGTTGGTGTCTGACACTGTCTGTGCTGTCTGTGCGTGGAAATTGCAAAAGGCCCGAGGCATTTGGTGGGATTTCATGTGCTTCAGAGTAACCTCCGGCTTCCCCGGCCGCCAACACACGATTCACCGGGACTGTGAGTAGGCCATTGAATAGGTTAAATTTAGGATTTGGGATAAATATATGGACATGGAAATTCGCTATTCGATGTATACGCTTTGAACCAGCCGCCCGCCAAAACTATAGACTTTGGATTTGCTTTGGATTATAAAATTGGATGATAGTGGATCGAAAGGTTTTGTGTCAATTTCTGGCCGTCTCGAAAGCGACTGGCTCGAGTCTACTATCGAGGCAATGGGGCAATTTCATGCCGACCCTGCTGTTGAAAAAGAAACGTTGCGACAAGGTACTCACTACGTACGTAGACTTTCCAGCTCGACCTTACTCCTCTGGCTGATTAGTGGACCTAATTGACGAGGCGACGATGGATCGTGATAGCCTCGCGCTGCGCTCGTCTTCACCGCGTCTCGAAGCATGTCTGAGAGTTGCTCCTTCTCAAGCGACGCACCCTGAGCCCCCACTCTCATAAAGAAAGCAGGCCAAGTGTTGATCTTGTATATCTCCTTCACCTCCTCAACCATCTTCTCCGGAAGTTCCTTCACCGGGAAGCCGTAGTTGTCATCAAGACGCGAGATGCTGTTTGCGTACGCCTTGTAGAACAGGTCGAGGAAGGTTATCTGGAACATGATAAGACGAAGACTAGTCTTGGACCTGAAACACCGATGTCAGTTGCAGCATAGTCTTTGAAGGAGACCACACACCTAAGAATGTTTCGGCAAGCCGGTAGTCGCTCGGACCCTTCTCCATAACCTCGAGATGGGGAGCATCCTTCAGCACCCACCGCACGTTCCGGATCAGAGCCTCCTCCAAGAAGGGCCCCGCGAGGTTCGACCACCTGATGGGCGGACCGTCGTCTACGGGAGGGCGACACACGACCAGCATGATAAGAATGATGAGCTCGCCGAGGTCCGGGACATGCGTTTTGATTCTGAAGTCCTTTCTGTCGATGAAGCGGCGCAGACGGTTTGTAGCGTCTTTGAGAATCTGTGGGTCGGTACGGCAGAGGCAAATCAGGAGATGGAACAAGTGGCAGTACGACACGACCGATTTCTCGGATGTATGAAGGAGCGACTTGGAATTGGACGCTGAGCTTAACGCATCTTCGCAGCTCTTCATTAGGGAGACAACAATGTGTGTCATCAGCCGATACACCACTCTGACCGTCTCCTGGCGTAGTGTAGGACCAGCAGCCCGGTGCCTCGGGTTCCGGCTCAATTCGACCTCAGCGCTCTGAACTTCACTGTCGATTTCCGCCAACCTATTCCAGATCTCCGAGTAGGCGCCTTCGAAGTGAGGGAGGGAGAAAGCGAGGGGAGGAAGAACGAGAACTCGCGCTTCTCGATGCTCTGCCGGATACCGTAGTCGACGAACGCAGTTCGACTGAGCCAGTCAAAGTCAGAAGATAAGGTCCGAGAGCGGAAATCAAAAGCAACGCCGATGCCAAGGACCGAGTCGGACAGAGGAGTGCGTAGGAAGAAGCAGCGGAGCTCGCGCTGAAGCAGCACGTGCATCGACTGAGCGATGTCGCGTAGGCGCAGATAGGCATCAGAGAAAGAGATCACCGATTCGGAGGGCAGGCGGGAAGTAAGTGCGAAGAGAGCGTCGTCATTGAGCAGGCCCAGGCGACAGATTGCTGGAGGCGTCAAGAGCACAAACGTCTCGTCAATCTCTCTCTCACCCTCCAGGCCTGCAACGCAGTGGGGAACAGCGTCGGAGCCGTACGGGCAATGCGAGCATTTCCAGCGGCGGATCGCATTGAATGTATCGGCCCATCGGGGATTTTTCTCTTCGATCCGAAGCAACCGTTTTGGATCAGAGTGGGGCGACTTGGCGGTTCTGACGAGTGGTCCGACCTCCGACATTTCCCGGCTGACCACGATACTTGGCTTGCGACTACTCTCATACTCATGTCGCAGTGCTTCTTGGCCCCGAACTGCGAAGCGGCTCCCTGGGCGCTTGCCTGCAGGATGGCCCTCCCGGGCATATCGTACAACAACCGAATCGCCAATGTCGACATAGCTACCGTCCTCTTGTTCGATCTGCGATATAATGATGAGGACGACATAATTGATATGAATTCATTGTACACCAACCTTGGACGAGCTGAAAAATGTAAGGAACTGTAGGAATAGACCCCGTAGCGTCAATGCCGGAGTGTATCCGCCCATGTACCCGCCAGTGCGGGCTATGTCTTCGCTCAACAGGTCGCAGCATATATAGGTGCCGAACAGATTGGGATGCTTTATTCCGTGAACGCTGCTGACAACTGAAGGAGGAGATATGGGCTACAACACGTTAGTTTGGCGAGGTGTGTGGAGAGAATCACATACCCAGTTCTCCGGAAGGGTCACATCGAAGTGCAAGGACCTATCATTCGTCTCATAAGAAGGAAAACGAGGTCATATTATATCAGATCATACAGATTTTTCCATGGACCGCTAGGGGGCGTCAGGACAAGGCAGAACTTGCGGACATTGGCGTCATCGGTGAATATGGCCACCCCTGGGTATGGTGTGGAATGGAGTTCGTCGAGGTCGTGATACAGCCGAGAAAGAAGGGAAGAAGAAAGCATAGCTTTTGCCGCCGAGGGTTGGGCGGCTCTATATTCAATTGCGAACGACAATCAATCAGCGCCCGTCGAGCGCGACCCGAGTCATAACCCGACCGACGCCTGCAGGGACTTGCTGGACGGGACGGCCCGGGAATGAGACGCAGATTCCGAGTCAACACGACATGATTTTGATTACACAAGCATAGCCTGGTACGCGTCTGTTCGACGAAATTTCTACAGCAGTATGTTCGCCTTCAGTGGCTTGGGCAGGGTAAAGAGAACTGAAAGAACTTGGAAAGAAAAGGCCAAGGCCCAAGTCGGGCCGGTGATGGTCGGAAGAGATCGGATCGGTTTGCCCATGTAACCGCATTTGGACGCTAATTGTACGACCCGTTCTCCGATGTCGTCCACAGGCTCTATCGATTCCTCGCCTCTAGACAACCCATCGTGCCGCATTCTTACCGTCTCTTCCACTCTCGAACGTGCTGTCGGTCTCGTCGATCGTATGCAGGTCCTCAATTCGACGCGCGTCGTCCTGATACCCGTCTGATAGATGTCCGGAATCTATGCAAGGTAGGCCAGGCCACCCCCACGCCTGAAGCGTCCACCTCGGCCCTCATTTCTTCTGAGCCGTCCTCCCAACCCCATCCTTCTGGCCTCGGGGAAAGCACACGCATCCCATGGACGTTATCGAACAAGTACTACTCTGCCGACGTGCACTTTGCTGCGCACACTATCGCGGGCCTGAGCCCGAATATGGTACAGAACGTGCCTGCGGTGGTGTTTGTGTGGTCCAAGGGCGAGGTGTGTCTTGTTTCGCGTGCTCTGAGTGGGCGGCATGCGGAGTGCTCAGTGATGTTAGGCATATAAACACCACGTGGAGCGCCTCGCGGGGGACATGAGCGGATATGAGCCAGAGGTGTCGCTCGCTGTTCGGCTTGCGCCCTCGGGTGTCGCGGAGGCGGATAGGGACGATGATGATGGGGACGAAACTGAGATTGACGAGTTTCTTTCGTTAAATGGGTTTGAGTTTATCGACGCGTCGGAGGAAACCTCCCTATCTTCCTTTGGAGAAACTGAAGAGGAGTCCGGGTCGTTCTTCTCGCAAGGTGCATTGCGACCGTCTTTCATTTTTTCTTATCGCCGAATATCAATTTCTCAGGCATCCCCGGCCTTCCTCGTGTGCTCGACGCCCTGAGCACCATAATGTGGCCCTCGATGCAAGCACAGTCAAACCCCAAGTCTTCGGGGCTCCCTCAGCTTGCCCGGCGTGACTTCGATTGGGCACAGAGCTCGCAGGATGATTTCTCTCCTCTCGGAGGGCTTGTGCGCGGTGTGAGCAAGCAGCAAGAGACGGAAGTGCTCACGCGATGGCTTGAAGAGGGCGATGGCGTTTCCTCGCGAGAGGATCCGTGGAGATCTGCTGTCGATTCTCGGGCTGTCTCGGCATCACCCACGGGGATGGACGCGCCACCTTCAATATTTTCAGAAGGCGGAACGGAGTTTGGTTTCGATGATGACTTCACGGTGTTTGTGTCCGCTCCGCTAGAGCCGAAAGGTCCGGAAGATGAGGACTTCGAGGATGATTCATTCGACTCACCCACGAGACTGGGACCTCCCGACGCGAGCCCCCTCTATCTCTCGTTGGGATCTGCGCTCGACCTCCAAGAGGTGGACGAGCCGAAGGCGGTGCCTGCAGAGGAGGATGTCGATGAGGATCTGCCTACTGATGCGGAGATAGAGGCGATGAGCGAGCGGATATTTGGTGGGCCACTGCGGGCCAAGACGGTGGGGGACGCTCCTAACCCTGATGCGGTTCCACTGGATGCGGACGCGGGCGTCGACTCGGAGTACGACATGGCGGCGTTCGATCTGTCGCGGGTGATGAATGCTCTGGAGGGAATGAAGGCTGAGATTGCCTCAATGGAGGATGAGGGTGAGAGACGAAAGGCAGCTGCGAAGGTTGCGCTGGGTCTCGTGTATGGGTTGGAGGCGGATGCGGGGATAGATGAGCTGTAGACGCGGACGCGACGTGTATGTTTGCGCAGGATTTGGTCGCACGTGTGGAGTTTGAAATGATGGGATATCCGATTGGATTTGCAAGTTGCAACAGCGGCTTCCAGACCCGAATCTGATCTCCTTGTGCCTCTGTACAAAAGTCGTCCGCCGACTACTTGCTCTGTGCCTGACCGCAGCGACAATCGAGCATCACCCCGCAATGCCATGGCACGTCGCTAGCCACTGACCACCGCGGGGACCTGTCGATTAGATATCACGCTCGCCCTTGCACCCGTCTACCATGCCCAGGACCAGACCCGCCACAAGTCCGGGTCCTAGCGCTAGGGCTTTCGGGCCAGCCGGGGCTGATGACAGCGGTCCTTCTACGCCCACGCTCCAGAAACGTCATTCAACCAATAACCTCACGACACACGAGACCACTGCGCCTGCTCCTCCTCGTCCTCCACGCAACCCAGCTCGCACGGGCGTCGCAGAACCCAAACCAAAGAAAACCAAGCGCCCATCTACCGCGACGGGGACACGTGAAGAGGTCTTAAAATTTCAAATGTCTTTTTAGTGGCGTTCAGCATGCTTACCTTCCCCCAGGTTACACCATGGGAGTTCTTCCCCGCCAACGCGGAACAACTCCCAGTCCTGACCTCGGACGAGACCGCTAAGCAGTCCACTGCAACTGCGACGGGGAAGCGCGAGGACGTGCTGCCTTGGGAGTTATTCCCCACCCCGGATTATGACCAGACGGCTACCAAATCGGTCATCAATGGATCGCACCCACAGACTAACCATACTCGCCAGGTGTGTACACGAAACTCGATCTCCTTCACATTTAACAAGTTAAATCGCTACCCGTGTTTTTGTTCCGTTCATTTATGTCTCCCCCCATGCGTTTTAAGATACATTTTACTCATGATACCAACTAGCCGCGGCCCTCCATATCCTCCAGCTCTATTCTCTCCTTTCAAGATATGGCCCTCCTCCGTCGACGGAAGAGCACGGGCGCCAAAGCACCTCAGAGTCGCCCTCCCACTTCACCACCTGTCGCGTCTGGCTCCGGACTTGCGAATGGGACCCCTCGAGCATCGACCTCAACTAATCCGTCGAAATCCCCCTCCTCCTCCCCCAAAGTCCTCCACAAAATCCCCTCCGCGGCGACGGTCCGTCCGCCCCTACCCAAAGCCTCCAGCGGACCTGTACCCACCATCTCCTCCATCGAAACAATTCCCCCCCCTCCTCCTCCTCAACCTCACGCCCTAGGACAGGCATACGCACAGGACCCCAAGTTTTCCACGGCCGACCGGACGATCCTTAAGGAGCTCAAGCGCAACATCAGCGCCCGCGCCGCGCAATTTGTGATCAAGGGCGGCCCGGCCGAAAGCGGCCGAGCGACAAGTGGGGCCAGTTTTATGCGCTCCGGTACCAGACACCACGCGTACAGTCGTGAAGAGGTTCCGTATCCTCGCAGCTACGCGCGGGAGGTGCTAGACCTGTGAGTGTCGCGCGCGTCCTCTAGTTCTGGGATTGCTTCCCTGTGCCTGATTCGCCATACTGATGGTGGCGCGCAGTGATGTATGGGAGACCATGGCATGTCAGAAGATCTGCGACAGTCTCACCTGGCACGTATTTCCGACGCCACCAACCAAAGTGTATGTGATTCGTTGTATTGTTGCTCAGCAACCTGACGGACCGTACTGTTTATTTTTGCAGTCTCGATATAGGATGTGGTCGGTCCCGCGTCGTGTCGGTGCTCTCTATCGCTGATTAATTGCATTCGCAGGAACGGGAACATGGATACTGAATTGTGGGATGGCTTGGAGAGTACGTTGCCATTGAATTGAACCCTTTTCGGGCAACATACTCAAGTTGTTTTAGCACTGTCACTTCGTCGGTATGCAGTATGCTACATTCGGCATTTGCCCACAATTGACGTTTATCCCCCAGGCCTAGATGTCGTCCCGTTGCAGCCTGATCTTGGTGCTTCTGAGCTGTCAACAAGAATCACCTGGGTCCAGGCGAACTTGTGCGTTCGGTTTTTAGTTGCCGCTGAATTGCAGCTGACCGTATTCCAGTCTCGAAGGCCTTCCGTTCCCGAATGATGAGTTCGATTTCGTGTAAGCGCGCATACGTTACCGCCATCATGATCAAGTTCTGAGAAGCCGCGATGATCATAGGCACATCAAACGGATAGCTTTGGGAGTGCCAGAGGACAAGGTCTCCTGTCTCTTTCTGCTCCAATGAACGTTGACTGACGGAAACAAAGTGGGACGCCCTTTTTGAAGAGATTTCCCGGGTTTTGAAATCTGGTGGCGCTTTTGAGGTACGCATCTCATTTGTCTTTTTCTGGGACTCTGGAGCTAATGGAACGAAATTCAGCTCATCGAGGAGGACTTGTTCTTCCCAGGGAAACCGTCTGACGACGATGATGACTCGGATTCGGACGTGACGTCGGAGATGCGCTATGCGCGTCGCGGGTCGGTGACCTCGGATGGCGACCACGAGGACGACGACTCGGTGATTACAGGCTCGGGCGGATCGCGAATATCTTACGATGGATCTGCGCCGACCCCAAACACGAGCCTTGGGGCGATTCCCGTCACGCCTCCGCGCACTGCGTCCCCGCTGCCTATGCTGGGGGCTTTAATACGGGAAGAGGTTATCGAGGAGACCACTGAGGAGACCAGTCTATCTCCCGCAACCCCCAAACCGCCCCCGGTTGCAACGCCGCCTCATCGTCACTCATATCAAACGCGAACACTGTCCCCCGGTCACGCGCGCCCAGCGTCTGGCTCTGCTACGTCGCTGCTCGGCCCTGGGCCTTTGCAATCGGTGGACCGCAGAGGCAAGCCGCGTGGCTATTCCACCTCCACGCTCATGCAGCATCCGTCGATGTTGTCGCTGCAATCAGGAAGTCCTTCCCAATTATCTGGGACCGTTCCGACGAAGCCACCCACGTTCTCCCCGTTTTTGCTGCGAACCTTGCCAAAAGCTCCGCCCAACCCACGGGATCATTCACTACTGGAAGGCATTTACAACGAGATGAACGCAACCCGATTCATCAACCTTTCGCCTCTGTCATTACTTACTAATTTAGTGGGGCTTCATTTCAAAGGTTTGTACTTCTGCTCGCACCTCCCATTTCTGCGGTTGCTCATTTACCCTTTAAGATGTGCGCACACATCCTCCACTGCAATTAACATTTCCACCCCCGCCGGTACAGCCGCCACTAGAAGAGCCAGTCCCAAGCTCGGATGATGACTCGGATTCCGATGATGCGCGGAATGCCATTATTCCGAGTCCGAGGCGTCGACAGTCTCTGCTGTCTGGGAACACCCCAGCAAACACGCCTCTGAACTCCCCACGCAGCAATTCATTTGGCGATGATTCGATTATGGACGAGCATCGCTGGGTGAACACAAAGGACCTCCTGAAACGCGAATCGCGCTACATAACACTAGACGATGCCCGCATGTCCGCTTTCTCTCCGTCAAACCGATCATCCTTCCCCGCGCTGTCGCCTCTTCGATCAGTGTCTGGCTTACCGGCCGTTGACCCCCCGGTTCCTTCTGGCGCATTGCTTAGTGTTGGGGGTGACCGGCGTCCATCCGCAGGTGGGAAGACCGGTGTCCGCCCCGAGGCTAAAAATCGGCTGCCAAATGCCACGCTGAACATCGACGTTCGGAGTCTCAATATGCACCTCGCAGTACGGACCGCAGAGATTCTGGCGTGTTCCGAGTCGATGTGGGAGTGGATCGTTTCGTACCAGACGAGCTTCCACGTAGAGCGCGCAGCAGGGCGGACTCGGGCAGGCTCCCTTGCGAGCGAACTTGTCCCGCACACATCTCGTCCTGCGGCTTTGCCGTCCAACCCCGCGACGGATATGTTCAAGAGTGCTGTCCTCGAGCTTACCAGGGAGGATTTTGACGGTCTCCTCGTCAAGTTCGAAATGTATGTTTGATAATATTCCGTTGTGCATCTATCTATAATCACCTTGACGTAGGGATATGCAGGACAACATGGCGATTGGATCGACACTGCGCGAGCAGTTTTCCTGGTCTTGTATGCCGATGGCGCCATCTCAGGACCGCAAGGCCTTCTTTGCCGCTTGTGACCGGTGGGAGCAGTGGAAAGTCCAGGAACAGCGGAAACTCAAGTTCCCGTATGAGCGTCACCAAACGCGGAATTCCATTGATATTCCTTACCAAACCACACACGAGGCAAACGGCTTCAATGGGATCCCCAAGCCTGATATCATCCGTGGTCGTAGCTCGCTGTCCGAGTCGACAGCACGAAGCACGGCAAGTTCCTCCAGCATACCGCCCGAACGACGCCTTAGTCGGTCTATTCGTGTCTTCGCTGCATGGAAACCTTGAGGGCTCGATCGGACGCACTCAGCTGTTGACGATCCTTGCGGTGCCCTCCCTCCGCTCAGCCTTCCGCTTTCGTCACTGCCTTTTCGGGGCGATCGTCGGGCGGGAGCTCAAAATGGTCGACGGAGGCTTATTTCACTTGCCTGGTTCGGATTCAATATCCGATCGCACTCCTCGACATCGAAAGAAGGAACATTTGTTTCCTTTTTCGACTACTCCTTATCATTATTCCTCTAACCAGCATTGCTCTGTATCCTTGTGTTATTTAATAACTAACTGTAGGTAGCGTGTACAATAATAGCAGCGATTTGTGAGCATGAGCACGACAAGATTTTTTTTCCGGTGCGGGTGGTTCCCGCATTCTTCTTATTCTTGGCGGATCTCACTCTGTATTAGCATGCTGCTGCGGTGAGCCGATTGGTCGTATCTAAGTCAATCTGAACTCCGTTAATAGATTTGGACTGGCTTAAAGTTTCCACGCGTGCGGCGCCGTGCTACACCTGACTGACATACAGTCCCTGCAACATTCCAGGAAGCTAAATGCGGCGTCGCGAATTGTCCGATTTCCTCGCGCGTTCGCTTGCCCGGTCCACGTTGCACTTATAAATACAAATAAAAAATATGCGACTCCGCGCCGGCACTCTTCGCATCGCGGGCTATTGTTCGACATGTCACTCGAGGAGGCTTCGAATCCCAGAGACCCCTGGTCGCCAATGCGGTATCGCCGACGGCTAATAACTATCGGCTCATCCCGCTGGCGCAGACTGCAGAATAACTTGTCCACACTAGCCTTTTCGGGGCATCAGATGAGTGTCGCCCATTTGACGGATACCGCGATAGGAATCTGGGTATCACGGCAGATCGTGGCTCGCTATCAGAGCATGACCGCGACGCCGACGCGATCAGCCCCCAGCGGCCCTTGGGGATAGCTACATTAACCAACGAGTGATGAATGTATGCCGAGAATGGAAATATCTCTACCCAATCGACCAATCACCCCTGTATCGGAGTCGGTCTGTATCGCGGAAGTTTTACAGTAGGGCGCGGTATACGTTGTAAAGACGTGCGTGAGTCACTCGGTGGCCGAGTGCGGGAAGTGTGTGGGAGTGCCGTATTGCACGCGCGGCTGATGCGAGGTGATGCGTTGTTCCGGCAAAGAAGGAAGTTTGCCGTTTGTTTTTTGTCATTTGCAATTTGCGAACAACGCGAGTCCATCGACAATGGAGCACGGGCGGACATCGCCGACGAACATCCGCGCAAAAAAAAAACCCCCGGGAGTCTCGGAAGGCATTCGTGCATTTGTACGATACGGACCAGACGGTGACAATACATATCGGCGTAGTTACCTCACTTATACTTGGATTTCGTTACCGGAGAGCAAGAATCGACGAGGCAGCATGCGTAGCGCACAGAGAAAACGATAACAACGCGACGCCGCATGGTTTCACCGCAAGGAGCGAGAGAGAGAAAAAAATAAAGAGATGATATACACTTTCGTACGCGGAGAAATGCTGCATAAGTACCGTTCGTAAAGCATCGAGTGCTAGGAAATAAATTATTAGGCTGCTGCTAGTAGTAAGAAGGAGCGTACCTTTATCTTCGTCCGTAACCACCCCCTTGTACCTGCCCCTGCGGGGGCGCCGCCCAGTGCCCGTGTTGCGCTGCAGCGGCCGCGAGGCCGCCCAACTGCTGCCCGCCAGACCCGCCTTGCGGTGGCGGCCCACTGCCCTGTGGGTACGTGTATGATGTCGGGCTCATGAGGTGCGACGGGTACCCCATCTGGTTCTCGTGTTGCTGCTGCTGATGGTGCTGCTGTTGCGACGGGTGGTGTCCGTACGAGCCGCCCGCCGAGTATTGGGCGGGGGACGTCGCGGGCGGCTGGTGCTGCTGTTGCGGGGACGTCGGAGAACCGATGGCGATCTGAGACGGGGCGCCGGAATGCGAGTGCGGGGCGGGGCCGCCTGACGGTATGGAGAGGGGTGGCGGGGGCACGGAGTTGCTCGAGTGGGGCGAGGTGGCGCCGCGTGTGTTGGAGGACGGCGCGCCCGAGCCGCCTGATGAGGGATTGCCTGTGGAGGACCGGCGGCGGCGCTTGTCGCCCGTGGATGCACGGCCGCCGTGCGTCGAGTCATCGTCATCGTTTGGGTCGTCATCGTCTTTGGAGGAGGAATTAGCTGGTCCACCGCTGATCGAGAGGCCGCCGGGCATGTTGTTGGAGACGGGGGGCCCACCTGGTCCTCCCATGGGGCCCGAAGAGCGGCCCAGCGGCGGGCCAACGGGCAGGGACGACGGGAGCGTGCCATGGGGCGCGTTGAGACATGCCTGGATGAGATTCTTGCCTTCGGGCTGGGTTACGAGGGGCTGGAGTTTCGCGGTGGTAAAAGTGTATACGAGGCCGGTTTCGGAGACGACCAGGAGCAGGACCTGGGTGCCGGTGAGGGTGGAGAGCTCGTATGCCTGGACGCGAGTTAGGAAGCGAGGAATAAAAGCGGAAAAAAAGTTGCCTTTTTCATGATGCCTTGAATAGGAATGTGAGACCGGAACAGTTTGCATTGGGCGAAGAACATACCAGCTTTCCTTTTGGAGAAGGTGATATGGCGTCTCGATTTGTCTTGTATAAACTCGATCTTGATTTTGCGACGACCCTGCTTCTGGCCTGTCTTGGGCTTGTCCTCGTCGTCGTCGTCGTCGCCGGCGCTGTCGACCGCGTCGTGGTCGGCAATGAACGCGTCGTCGCCGACATTGTTGGGGGCCATGGCGTCGTTGGGGGCGGGGGCACCGTGCATGTCGAGGGTGCGTTGGCGTTTACGCATAGGATCTGTGGCAGAAGAAGAACTTTGCTGTGAAGACTGATCGTAGGACAGACCAGAAAGGGAAGGAAGGGCAGGGTCTGAATAGGAATAAGGGTGGGAGGGGCGAAACGCCATGGGGGGAAAAGAACAGAAAAGGACTGACTGTGGTGGTACTAATAGAGCAGAGGGGACGACGAGAGAGTGGGCGGGGATACGGGTGTCCAAAAAAGGATGGATTCAACCTGTGCCAAATGCTGTGTCCTTATGAGGCCCGTTTGGGCAGACACACGCACAAACAACAGCCAAGGCACGATCAGGCCCCCGGGTACTCCACCGTGCCGAGAACAGCAATTCTTTTGCTATATTCAGATCCTGCATGCACCATCATGTTTCTATATACACGCACAAGAAATCAAAATACAGCCCCGTCAGATCCACCACCCCGATTCATGGCGGTGGCGGCGCTCCGAGCCCCGCGAGCGCCCGGGCTACGCGCGCCTCAAACACCACCGCATTGCTCGGGTCCCGCGCGTGCTGCAGCGCCCCCGCGAGCCGGGCCACCGTCACCCCATGTCGAGTCAGCCAGGTCGAGGGCAGCAGGTTGATCAGGTATTCCGCAGTGTCGTCGTCTGTGGATACCGTGAAAGAAGGGACAAGAGAAATGAAACACGCATCGGTCATCATCATGGAAAGAAACATACCACTCGGCTCCACCACACCCGCCCCGCCCTCGCGTCCGACCCGATTCAGGTGTACCTCCGCGCAGCCCGCGTCCACACACACCCCGCCGCCCGGGACCTCGTACTGGCATATCCGTTTGCCCGGATCCAGCGCGCTGCATGTCGTTAATTTAAGGGGCCTCAGGTTCGGGAGCGGAAACACAGAATTGTACGTAGATGGAGACGACGAAAAGGAAGGTAACGAGGAGATGGACGATGACGTTGATAAGATGGAAGAGGACGACGAAGGGAATGAGGATAACGACGAGCTACCAGTACTAGGAGAATAAGAAGCATGTGCCGAGCTCGTTTCGCCCGCGGACGTGGAGGAATCGCCAGAGAACATGTGCTGCGATCGTAGACGCAGCAGGGGGTAGCACTCGAACGGAGAATCGTAAGCCGCATAGTAGTTATATTTGCTGTCTTCTCGGGACGGTGGGGCCGGCGATGTTCGACGACTTGCGCCGGGTCTTGGGTGGGCTGGTATCGTCGGGGATCGAGTCTAAATGGGAGACGAAAAGGGTTACGTCAGCTCCGAGGGGAGGCCGTCCGGGATAAGAGGGCCACGGGCGCGCCTCTCATCCACGGGAAAGAAATAAGACGAACTCGCGAGACGCACCTGTGCCGACGAAGACGAGGCCGAGTCCACGTCGACTGGTCCAGCCACAGGTTCTTGAATAGCTTCTTGCGTTGAGGCGCCGTTGACCTGCACGAAGGAAAAGAAGGCCAAAAGAGGCAGGCAAGGAAACACGCGTCACAGCAGAAGTCGGCCAAAAAGGAAATCAAAAGAACAAAAAATGCAAGTCAGGAAAACGTGTCTCGAAAAGAGGAAATGCCAGGCGGCAAGGGAGATGAGAAAAGATTCTTGCCAGTTGTGTTTGCGAGACCCTCGCCAAATCTGGAAGTTTCCAATTTGGGTGTCAAGGATGACCGGTCGAAAGAGGGCACGAAGAGAAGAAGCGATCCGAAAGAAGCGGCCCGATGGAGAAACATGCGGATGAAGAAGGGGATGAAGAAGGCAATGAACAAAATAGGAAATTAGTAGGCAGGGTAACCTGCAGGCCAATATGGTGGGAAATATGACTTGCCTTGAGCTTCGGTGGTGATTGCGTAGGCTCCGCCGCTTTGATCAGTCACATCTTCGGGATCTACAATGAACAAGGCAAAAACAGAACGTTAACACAATCAGTCCGATGTCGGCGGGTGGTAACCGGGAGAATAGAGAACCGATGTTTGGAGGTGTCGCAGAAGCGCTTGTGGTGGCAGATCCAGCCATGATGGAGTTCGTTAGCGCGCTTTTGTCTTAAAGGGCAACTGTCAGATTCTGAATCAAGGAGCGACGTTGGGGCTTACATGGAACGGCGCCATCTTCGTGAAGTCGGGAATGGTATCCATTGCTGTGAGGTGGAGCACTAGATACGGTGGACCGTTTTTCGTCCTCCAGCCGTGGCGATTCAATAGTAGACGTCCTCGACATCTACGGGCGGATTCATTAGGAGATGGAGAAGGAGAATAGAAATGAGTACGAACGGCCTTTTGCGAACGACTCTGTTCTCTTTGAGCAATCAACTCTTTCATCTTCCGAATCTCCTGCTCTTTCTCCATCAACGCAGCGGGTGTCATGGTTCCGGTGGACGGCGGCGTTGCCCATCCGGCGGGGCCGACTGCGCTCAACGTATATCGTCCCGGCCCAGGAGACGAATAGCCACTCCCACCCTCCCATCGCTCCGAGTCCATTGAATCATGCATCGCATAGTCCTCCCCGCCCTCCCCCTCGCTATCGCTTAAATCAATCACCAGCTTCCGATGCCCACTCACGCTCGCAAAGCTGGCCGTCTTGCGCCTCAGCGGGTTGGGCATCGAAGCGTTGTTGTTGTAGCCATTGCCATTGCGGGAGCTGGATTCAAAATCGACAAAGTCAGCGGCGGTCGGACGTTTTGATCCCCGGCGCTGTAAAGCCTGCTGGTGGGACAGCTGCTCGTCATAGCTCGCCTGCTCCAGTCCAAACGCGGTGCTACCAGATTCACCAGAAGACGGGGGTGGATCGCTTTGAGACAGCGAATGAACAACGCCAAAGGACGAATCGGCGGGCGAAATGACGACTTGATCGGCGAATGTAGGCGTCTGACTCTGGCTTTCGGAAACAGCGCCATAGAAAGACGAGTTTGCGTTTCGATACGGCACGGACCCCCCGAGGCCTGGGATCTCGTCGATGTCCATGGTATCGGTCGACTCGGGCTGAGCCAAAGCCTCCGGGGTAACGCTCTTTTCCCCGATGGTTTTCAGGAAATCGTCCACAGCCTCGGTTGCGATGGCAGGTGTCATTTCCACATCCTGGTCCTGAACGCCTGACTGGTCTGCAGGCATGTAAGACGAGGACGCAGTTGATGAAGCGTCCGAGGGAGGCTTGATCTTCCTGGACGCCTGGACAGCCTTGCGGGCGAGGAGCTCCTGACGCCGCTGTCGCTCCATGTCGTGTAGGCTACCGTTGGCGGAGGCCTGCTGGCTTGTGGGGGACGGTGGAAGGGGAGGCGATGAAGGGGGAGGAGGAGAGGGTTGGGTGGCCGATCTTTGCACAGGACTCGGTCCTGGGGCGACGGTAGCATTCGGCTTGGGCGGTAGACTTGGGTGTCCGTGGAGCGGCCGAGATGAGGCAGGTATTTCAGGGCGGGCGGGAGGTATTGCGGATAGCGGACGCGAGTACAGAGCCACATGGGCGGGGGTGTACGGGATGAGGCCGACGGTATCCAGATTGCTCGGTAGTCGAAGATTCAGCTCGCTGAATACGTAGTAAACAATCTCGCGGCTGAGATTACAGTCCACTAAATAATCGGGGGGCACGCCCCAACCAAGTAGGTCCAGGATGATGTCCTTGGCGGTATCATACTGGTCCTGATCCACTGGAGGAAAATGTGAGCGATGCTGTCAAACAGGGAGGGGTTGGCATACGCACTGGAGAGGCCCGGCCGGACGTGCTCGGCGTCGATAATACATTCACCCAGAGAAACAGGAGTAGGTGAAGGCCCAGGATGACTGATCCTGTCTAAGAGGTTATGCGTTGGCGACTCAACCTTTACAACTGTCGGATCCGGTTCGGGTTTGGAGACTGGCTTTGATGGAGAATCTTCTGAGTCGCTTATTTCTCCTTCCTCGCGCATTTGGCCGTCTTCCAGGTCAGGGTGGGATATTTTGAGCGGTACTGAAGGCATTGCGACCTCTGTCGGAGATGAACCGATATCGTCTTGGCCATAGTCAAGCTGGAGAGAAGAGTCGGTGGGGGGCGGGCGCTGGGAAAGACCTGAGCTGCCAGAAGGGTCGACGACCGGCTTGCGACGCTTCGATTTTAGAGTCAAGAGAGCCGCTGCCCGCAGAGAAGACGCCGGGTCGGACGAGCCTGAAGCAACGGGGGATCTGGCCCCGTTCTCCAGCTCGGGAATCGAGTCGGACATCCAGAAACTAGGTATGCAAAGAAAAGTCGGATGACGGCGGCCAAAGACAAAAGTTGTGCGAGCACGTGGCACGGAAAGTGTCACTCGCCCGCACGGACCATGCGCGTTGGACTCACCTTGTTTGGCCGTTCTCTCCTCCTCATATCTTCCTTGTGCTTGGCGAATGCTCTTTCCTGGATTATCGCAGGCATCTTATTCGCCCGCAAGTCTGACACTATCCTCAGCCTCGCATTGTTAGCCTGGGTTCGTCTGAATTTTAATTGCTGCCCGTTTACTCATCCTGACGTTCTCGTCTAGACATTGGGATTGAGACACGGTTAGCACGTCTAAGGCGCTCAGTCGATCTAATTTAATCGGAATGTAGCCTTGGATGCAGATCACATTAGGTCTCAAATCCTCATAGTCCACCCGCACGATTTCTTATCGCATATATCAGTGCTATAGACAATGCCACTCGCGGATTGATCAACCTGGGGCAGCTTCCTGTTACTTGTGGCTTGTTTTTCTCGCTTGGGCACAGCACTATCGTCATTGCCGTGGCAAGTTCAGAATAACCTCAGAGACGCCGATTTCTTTCTCATACCCGCCCAAAGAACATCGCCATCGCGATATCGTCGAGCATTTACAATAAGCTGGATGGTGTCGGCTCGGTCGGAGGCATCGTTGGTAGGCTGCATTCTCTCGGATAGCGAGTAGATTGACTCTGGATAGGTGCCGCCGTCAGCGGCTCCTTCTTGTTCATTGTCGGCCTCGCCAATTCCATCATTCTTTGGCGGATCATCAGGCAGCGGCAGAGAGTAAAATTTCCGCCAGCCGCTGGAAAGATGCCGCATTAATTCAATCTACAAGGCGAAGCAAAGAAGGAAGCAAGGCTCACCCAATGTCGATGAAGTCGAGGATTCAGCGCACAACCATATGCTCATGATGCGGATTTTGGGGCCTGTGATCACTTTCGTCAATAAACCTTGGAAGGTATACTGTATGCTCTTCTTTGGCTTGATCCTGAGCACTCCTAGATGTACCCCGTGGGCGTGCTTTTTGGATTTGGTACGCACTCGCGAAATTCTGCGGCCTAGTTTAACTTCGAGCGCAGGCTTCGATACTGCCTCTTCAATCGCCCTTCTAGCGATATCTGCTCTTGCGCGGAAGAGATCCGACGGTTCTTCCATCCCTTCTGGCTATATCGTCATTCTTCCGGTAAGGAGACATGTTTTCCGTAGTCCGAACATTACTGACACTTCGAAGCTCCTTTTCACGGCAGGGATGACCCTCATCGACTCGGCGGACTCGATCCTGATGCTCTACTCGTACTCCGGTTTTCCAGACCGCACTTGGGCCATATTCGACAGATCAAAGGCAGTCGAGAAACCCGAAGCGCCTGCAGTCCCTGTAACAGAGAAGACTACAATGCCAGGCCTCTCATCTCCGGTAGAAAACGATCTAGAACGAGCGCTGTCTCCCGCGGATGCAAGTCCTGGTATGGCGGAAGCTCAAGCCGCCGCAGACAAACCAGTACACGTCGCTCAGATCGCCCGCGACCTAGAAGTGAAGCTCAACGTCATGTCCGGACTCAGCATCTTCCTGACGCTCATGAGCATACTCGTCGCATTCAGCATTTCCCTTATTACGATCATAGGCTTAATCGGAGACGAGTGCACCCGATGCCAAGAAGCCGCTAATGCGCCGGATGGCGGCGGCCTGGCGGGAAGCTGGTGGAGAGGTTGGGCAAAGGCACGCCATCCTCCCCGCCGCATCTCGATCAGCACGCTGACTTCTTCACAGGCAAATGATAACTCTGGGTACATTGGCGCGGCCATCGTCGGCGCCTTCGTGGTCGTGGTCGCGTGCTGGTATGCAGGCCGCCGGCTGCTTTCTGCTCGACAGACCGCTTAACAGCGATCCATGTAAGTTAGATGTACGAATCTGTAAATTTGTTATATACCCTCCCGCTACGCCACCTTCACCGTCCCCGGCGCAAGCTCGTACGCGACGCTCGTCAGTTGAAAGCCCAACCGAAGATACCTGCACACCCACCCTC
Organism: Mycena latifolia; assembly: GCA_029289555.1. Taxonomy (NCBI): domain Eukaryota; kingdom Fungi; phylum Basidiomycota; class Agaricomycetes; order Agaricales; family Mycenaceae; genus Mycena; species Mycena latifolia. The sequence continues at coordinate 688,730 of JARJLE010000050.1, forward strand.
AGCAGCGCAAGCACCAACATGAAGGCAACACTTACAAATCCTTCGCCTTGGTTGCGAACAAAATCCAATTCCACTGTGTGCTATCCCGGGACACAGCGTCGTCGGATGCGGGATCCCCCGACTGCGTGAGCGTCGCAACGATGACCTGTTTTCCTAGCCCCAGGCCGCGATAATCCGGGAGCGTGAACACGTCCGCCAGATACGCGAACCTAGATTATTTACCGAGTTATATACGCGTTCCATAGTGGGAACCACGCACCTCTCGCCGTCGCCGACGACGCGTGAAAATGCCACGATCGACGGCGCCTCCGCCGATTCGTCTGAGAAAATGATTAGATAAAAAAGTTGTTTAATCCGAGTCAGGGGCTCCAAAGAAGCTACACACCTTCTTCGCCCGCCGGAGGGAGCGGCAGTTTGAATACTCCAAAGCACACGGACGCAACCATTATCTGGCGGTCGACCACGGCTTGAGAGCGCCCTTGGCCCCAGTACACTTCGGGCGAGCTCAGAAACTCGTGCACCACGCGCCGATTTGCGGTATTCCGGAAGAGCGCGGGCGAGGTGCGGGAATTGCGGATGATGAATCCTGGTGCGAGGGGCGTGCTTTGAGCCATACTGCGATGCGGTGGAGAGACGAGTGCTTATGATTATGACTTGGTCAGAGCAATCTAGCCCGGCCACGAGAAGACTCTAAGTCGCGCAATAGAACAGGAATGTCTCAATTGCGGAAAAAGGAATCCTAGCTAGCGTAATCTAGCTACAGGCCTTTTATACTACTGTACCGATCTGTATGGAAGTAACATAACACATAACGCGGGATGCCTAAATGGCCCGCAGTTGCTCCGAGGGAACCTGTCTTTTAAAATGCATTTTTTTCCCTCCAAATGCCCTCCGCTATTTACGATGTTGTAAGGGCTTAATTCCCTTCCCTCCACAGGACACCATTGTCGTTGTAAGCCTGATGTTCTCTGGAGAATTGGGCCACTCAAAGTTGCCTAGATTAGGCAACGTAAGACCTAACTCGTGCTCGGTTGCTACGCGGTACCCTAAAATTTTCGTAACACCTCCGGCGCGGTTGTCTCCATACAGATTGGTACAGTCCAGGGAAGCAGTGCTCGGCTGCCGGCCGAACACCCGAATCGCTACGAAGGGCGCACATCCCAATTTGGGAGCCTTGAAAACTAGCGCTCTAAAAAGTAGAATAAATCTGTACTCGAGGGTATATCGGGTATGCACAAATCATATTTGCAAAAGCATTTAAATGAACGGTCTGCGACTAAATATCCGTCACCTGTTCTTCCAACCACGTCCAAAGTGCTTTCCCAGCCGCAGGATCCGAGGACCCCGGGGGCATGTTGCCGACGCGGGCCCAGGGAATGAGGTACTGGGGTACGACGAAGTGAGCGCGCGTGCATGTATGTGCACGGTGAAGAAACCGCACCTTCCCGCCGAGCTTTGTGCCCTCCTCCGTCGTGCCGGCCCACAGCTGCGTCAGAGCGCCGTATGGAGCGGGGTACACGATCGAGCCCTAGTGCAGTTCAGGCGTACGCCGCGAAAAAAAAAATACAGCACCGCGTACCAGCACAGTCCGGGTGACACTCGAGAGGTGGCGCTGCAGCTCGGTCTTAAGGTTTCCTGGGTTCAGCGAGACAGAAATGATACCCTGATCCGCGTATCTGCGCGACAGCTCGTTGCTGAACACGACGTTTCCCTGGCTCGAGTGAGAACATGCCGCGCGAGCCAGTGGATTCGACGCACAAATTTGCTCTGGGAGTACAGGCCGACGGTCCCCTTCTTCTTCCTCTCAGGAGTGTCCTTGAGCGTGTTGTAGTCAATGCCGTTGCCCACGTTTTCCGCTGCGAGAGACGACGTGTTGATGACGCGTGCGACCTTTGCTGTCTTCGCGGTCGAAAGCAGTGTTGGGAGTAAAAGTTTAGTCAAGTAGAAATGCCCTTCAAGTGAACAACCGAGTCAGAGCGCAGAAAGATTCGGCAAGCAGACGGCGGCACCCAGGACATTTGTGCCGAATTGCAGGTCAAAGTTTTGGGCAGTGAGCTGCGTGATCGGTGGGGCCTAGAATCAAGGAAATTCAAGGGATCCAAACTATGTTGATCGATGAGTTAAATCCAAGGGACGCGTGCCAAGCTGCCCACCAGTGGATCAAATATACGGCCATCCTCACCATGACGCCCCTAGGACGCAATTAGTATCCCGCGTTTCCAACAGACAAGTCCATACCCATTATTGAACAGGACATGGAGCTCCGTCTCTTTGCTATCGACGAAAAATAAGTGCCAGACAATAAGGCGCATTTAATCGTACTCGGTGAATTCCTGCGCAGCGCGTTTAATAGAGTGCAGGTCGGCCAGATCCACGAGCAGGAATTCGGCTTCCTTTCCAGTTTCAGACTTGAGGTCTTTAATTGCCGCCTTGGCCTTCTCTGCGCTGCGCGCTGCGATGTACACCTTGGCGTTGCGCTGAAGGAGAGCCTGGGAACGTGCCTATGAGTTCACTCGCTGCCGCAGCGAGTAATTGCCTTGCCTTTGCTGTTTCCTTGCCGACGCCTAGTTTCTTCAGCAGCCATAGAGCGGCTGTAGAAGTTGGCACCAACCTGTGTTGCCGCCCGTCACAATAGTAACCTGCCAATGAGAATCGAAAATAGAAGGACAGAAACACGAATCACTTGTCCGGTCAAGTCAGGAATATCATCGACGGAGAACTTGGCTTTTGGGGGAAAGCACTGGCCGATAGCTGAGAACAGGCTGGGCATTGTTGTAGTCAAGGGAGAGGAAGAATGCTAGTGGGAATTTAAGGGATATTGTCTGCCATCTTCCGTGTGCGAAAGATATGCCATCGAGGTCCCACCCATCATGCGCAATGCGACCAATGCCAGTGATCAAATGTATTGAATGGATACTGTAGACTGTACCCGACCACATCTTATCCGCGGCAGACCGAGGAAGTATGAAGAAATCGAAAAACGTGCAAGTTGTGGGCGAAAGCAAGCGCCAATCTGGCAATCATTGAATCAATGACATCACTGAATCAAGGTTTTTCCGAGTCGCGATCACGCCGGCTACTACCGGCTTTCGCGTCTTGTCTCCAACCAATGTTGAACCATCATGCAACATTCAGGACGCACTCTTCTTCGATTTGTGGCTAAGCACCACGGTGTCCTCCTCGCCCCTGCGTTATTCCATATCTTCTGTTTGCCTCGAGAAGGCCCCTATTGCTTTATCCCTGTCTCTCAATGATAATCACCTTTTCTGCGCCGCTTTAGTCGCAGCTCACTGGGACCTTTTCTATAACGGGGTCGACCCCGCGGTCTACTTGATGCGAATACGTACGTTTCCCAAACATTTCTTTCAGCTTATCAGTTGCTCCTCAGGCTGAGCATATCACAATTCCAGTGCGCGTCCCAGAGCTCAGTGTTTGCGTCGGGAGCCGCGGTCGCTCTTCTCCTCAAGCTAGTCCCTGTGTGCTAGAACCAGGTTCTGTACTTCTCCAGGCTGCAGTGGCGGGTCGTCCGGACGGAACCTACTGTCAACGACGTCAAGATCCTCCTTTCCCCAGTTACAGAGCTCTTGCTGGCATTCTTGGAGCCAGTGCTGCTGTTGGACTCGGAGCATGGATGATGATGCCGAGGCTTGTGGCAGGGTCCGCTACTAACGTGTTTTCTGAGCCCGATGAATTTTCTAGATCATTCTGTCAAAGTGTACTAGTAGCTTGCTCATCCGTGTTTTTTCTTCTTCTCTTCTGTGGTCAGTGTATTCATTAATAATTAGTTCATGAACAGATCGGCGATACACTGACTGAACGCGGCTTGGATGGTTTTCATTTTCTCCTGTTCCTTTGTGTCTCTTATTGAACTTCGCGAAGTGTTGCTGCTGGACTGGACACTTGGTTCTTTTTGTCATATAAACTCCCATGTCCCGACCTTGGCGCTAATCAATCTAAACGTCCCTCGCACCGAGCTGGCTTTCCACCAATTTCTGCTGTCCACCAATTTTTGCTGTCACATTTATGATCTTGATTGGATCTGGACAGTCAAAAAAAATTTCCTGTAAATACAACATGTTGTGAGTTACTCGCGAATTTTTGGCGTGCAAAAGCGTGAACATAGCGTAGCTGCTACTTTTTTTGAAATTTCAAACAAGTTGAACTTGAATCAGTGATTGAGTACATAATCTGCTATACGTCATTTCCCCAGCTTAGACCTGACTGCCATGAAGCCGACGGTGTACCAAGAGTACCTCCCAACCTCTATTCCTCTCTTACTCGCTGAGCTCATGACCCTCTATCCAGGATATCTGTCGGCAGCTTGCGCGCATTTCGCGCTCTCGTGCCCGAGCCTCAGGACCGCGTACCGCTCACCTGGGGCAATGCGCCGATACTTCTGGCCTCGTTCTTGCCCTTTGTATTCCTGGCCTACCTGGCGCGCAGGCCCGGCACATACCACATCCGCCTACTCTTCCTCCCCACCGTGATCGTGGCGAACTTGACGACGGGATTCCGCTACATGTTCACCATCCCAGGTAAGACCCTTTGCTCGTGTGCGCAGTCGAGGTGATGTATCTCTCCTCAGAACTCAATGTATACAACTGGGGATTGGCCCTTCTGTCCGAGGTCGTCATCGCCAAGGCACTGGAATATGCATTCACCAAGGAGGGCATGCTCAAGGTCGGCGAGCGCCAGCCGGGCCAGCTGAAAGGGAAAGAGGCGGTCAAGGGCGACGCGTCCGCCAACGGCCACACAGAACAACTAGAGGCCCCACAATCGCGCTTATTTCCTGCCTGGCTGTATGACTCGTTCGAACTAATACACACGATGCGCGGTCTGCGGTGGAAGTTTGCGCAGGGGACCCACATCCCGCCGCCCACCCGCCCACTGGAGCGGCGCGCCTTCCTCCGGGCGACCCTCTTCTCCTTCATCAAGAACTTCCTGCTCCTCGATCTCCTCGAGTCGAGCATAAAGTTCTTCCCGGGCGTCGGTGTCCCCTCCGGCGGGTCGATATTCTACGCCGCGCTGCCGCCCATCCCGCGGTACGCCGTCTCCACGACGATCCACATGCTCACGGGCAGCGCGCTCCTCGCGGGCTTCGGCATGGTCTACGACCTCATTACGCTTGTCGCCGTCGGCCTCCTCGACAGCACGCCAACCTCGTGGCCGCCTGTCACGGACCACCCGTGGCGCGCGTCCTCGATGCACACCCTGTGGGCGCGCAACTGGCACCAGCTGCTGCGCAACACGTTCCTCGTCCTCGGCGGCTACCCCGGCCGCTGGCTCGCCGGCGACGTCGGCATGCTCCTCGGGACGTTCGTCGCGTCCGGCCTCTACCACGAGTGCTCCATGTACACGATGGGCCGGGGCTTTGATCATACTGTGACGCTCTTTTTCGCCGGGCAGGGGCCGCTCCTCATCGGCGAGCGCCTGTGGCGGCAGGTGACGGGCAGGCGCGTCGGAGGGCGCTTCGGCAGGCTGTGGGTCTACTTTGTCATGTTCATCGCCGCGCAGCCGCTGGGTACGTGTCGTGCCCTCTTCTTCCATCCCGCTCTCGTGCTGACTGTTCGACAGTGGATTCCTGGCATAAGCGGGGCCTTGGCGGCGGGATGGTTATCATGCCCGTGATAAGTCCGGTGCGGATAGCCCTCGGGGTGCTGCAGCAATACTGGGGGGTTGGGCGACGCTAATCTACATATAATATACACACGCACATACTGTAGTTGTACACACCTATTCACGATAATTATAATGGATTAGATTTCGTGCCCCAAGACGCCGGGAGGGCCAAAGAGGAAGCGGACGGTGCCTTCGTTGCGGCCGAGCAGCGCGACGTCCTCGCCGCTGTACAGCGCGCTAGGGTCCGCGTTTCCCAGAGGCTGTCGCGCGCGCTGCGGGTGCTCCGTCTGCCGCATGACGATCTTGAGCCGCATGAGCTGGTCGGCGTTGTACGGGATCGCCTGGGCCTGTGGCTCCGTCAAGGGATGAGGGACCCGCGGCGAACGGGTGGGGCGACGGCGAGGACGGCGTGCGGGGCGAGGTGTTGAGCGTCTGGCTTTGTGCGCCTTGGATGAGCAGATCGATCACAATGTGCGCAATGCCTGGAGGCAGCGTACGGATGAGCTGGGGGAGGGCGAGCTGGAAACTTGATGAAATGCATACCCTCGAGATCGTCGACCTGCGCCTGGTACTTGCGTTCCCAATCTCCGTTTTTGCCGAGGATCTCGGCAATTTCATGAGCGTTGCGGGAACCCGAGTCGTCGTGCGTAACCGGCTGCCCGAACGACGACAGGAGGGCTGCAACGTAGAGGCATGCAAGCCCTACGATATGCGGCGGGTATTGTATGGGGACGAGCGTCCGGTGGCTGCGAAGAAAGATGAGGCCACGTTTTACCAATAAAAAACATAGACTGCTCTCACCAGTCGATTGTCAAACGCCATGCAAATTTCGTCAGCTTCTTGCTGGCTAAAGGGTGGCTTTAGACATTCCATTAAAGATCTACTCCGGAGGATGGGCGAACCTCCAAAAGCTTTGCCCAGCTTTATGACATAAGGAAAGGGCATTCGGGAGGTAAAATTGAAGCAAATCGTCTCGAGGAGTAGCCGCTCGATGGCGAGGAGCCGTTGGCGGTCATGCTCCACGACCTGCTGGTCCATCGCGTCGAGGTCGATCTCCCCACCGGGGTGCTTCGACTTGGCGGCGCGGTCGGGGAAGCGGATGGCGTACGACACGGCGAGCAGCTCGCGCGGCTTCTTCAGCGTGTCATGCATCTTTGTTGAAACGTACAGCGAGGCGAGCGAGACGTCCTGCGGCGAGCGGTAAGCTGTGCTATGCCAACGACCACGGGACGGAAAGACCGACGCACAACGTAGTGAAAGTCCTTGCGGGGGAAGAAGAGGTGGAAGCGGTGGTAAAGATTCTGCGCGGTCGCGATGGTGCGCCGCGGGCTGGGCGACGTTACTTACTATCGGATGTGGATCGCTGTGCACTACTTACAAGCCGATGCGAGCACCTAGTGTTTCGAGGAAGCCGCACGCATTTTGGCGAACGCGTTCCTCCTGAGTGACGGAAAGTTTTCCACGCTGTTTTTCAGAGAGATATTCGACTTCTGCGGGGGTGAAGTACGGGTGATGGTATTTGGAGGACGAGTGCGGGTTCGCCTCTCCAGGAGAATGCGGCATTGGGAGAAGGAAATCGCGTAACGTCACAGTTGATGACCCTCTTCCGCCGGCCTCGGCGATCAACTACCCAAACAAGACGCTGGTGTCGGTGTCTGCAACCGGCGGCGAGCGCAGGGAGCAGCGCGCCGAGGACGCCCGATACTGCGCCAAGCACTTTGCCGGCCAAGTTGTGCTCTCACCACTCGACGTCGTGTTGGCCAGACTGGGCACGTCGGCGCTGGTCGACAAGCTCGCGGAGCTCAAGAAAGTGGCGCGCACTCAACTCAGCGCGACGCTCAAGGACGCCGTACTCGAGAACCTCAGCAAGGAGTCCATACCATCGTCCAAGCCGGTTGACCGCGCGATAGATAATCGCTACTGTGTTTGCTTTGTCCCCTCAGAAAGTATATCCTACACGCCGCTGACACGGATGAACCTGCGCAGGCTGCTCTGAATCGGGCAGCTTCTCAGCAGGGGTAGGGAAGTAGTCGAGGACGAGCAGCGAGCCGTCAGCTGTAGGTTTCAGCACGGCTACAACAAGAGGAGGAAATACGACGCCTCCCTTCGGCCTTCCACAGCAAACTTCAAGCAAAGTTTCAACTATCTTTAACATCTTCGTCAACGTCGAGTCACCTCGAGATCATGGTCTTCGCTTCGCCGCGCGAGGCCCGCAAGCTCAAGGACATTCCCTTGGCAGCCGAGTTCCTCGCCGCTGCGGAGCAGCTTTTTCGAGCGATCCTCGACGCCTTCCGCCGTGGCATCCTCCATCGCGACATTTCAGTGAACAACATCCTCGTCGCTGACAATCAGCTTCTCATGATCGACTGGGAGATCGGCCGACGCTTTCAGGAGCCGTCGTCAGCTGCCGCCCTCACCGGCACGTTGAACACAATGTCAGTGGCGAGCCTCGCGAATAACGATCCGCTCCCGTACGACGACGTCGAGTCTGCCGTCTACGTACTCCTCAAGTTACTCACCCAGATGTTCGTGCCCCGTGAGGACCAGTAGCGCGAATGGGCGGCGACCCTCAACACCTACTGCTGGGACAATCCTGATGTGAATCCGTGGATACTCGGGAACCTTCGGACAGGCTTGTGTATCCTAACATTAAGCACTCGGCGATCGCTACCACTCTGCGAATTTTCTAGTCGGCCGGACATGTGGCTCGTGCCCAGCTCACTCCTCTCCCTCCCTCTTCCTACCCAGTTAGTCGACAGCTCCGACCACGACGCGGTCCTCTTGTCACTCCAGGATCTTGTGCAACACGCAGTTGCCGCTGTGCGCTCTGTTAATGCGAGCAGCCTTCTTGGGAGCAGTGCCGGAGGAGTGATCTGACTGAGAAGGTTGCTTCTTTGGGGACTTGGGGAGGGGTGAGTGATGTGCGGTATGTGAAATGGGAGCGGCACGAATAATTGTAATCCACCATGATTTCTACATTCTTTTCCATTTGACGAGAATCTTTGGTTCGGTTGCTACTGGCTTGTTTGCGACTTGGTTAAAACAACGCAAAGGAAACCTTAAACAAACCTTAAAAAGGAAAAAGGGTTCAAAGCCAACAAGGGCGAAACCAAAGCGCACAAAGAGGTTCTAGTGCAAATGACAGTGGAAACACGTGCACGGCAAGTGACTCCGCCGTAGCCTCTCTTCCCGTACTCATTCAGGACCCTGTCATGCCACCTTATCGGTTCCCACCCCTGTGTGTGGTATGATTTCCTCCCCCACCCCACCCACACTAACGCAGAACCTGCAGGCCCGACGATCAGACTGCCGTCGCGCCCCCACCGCCCGATCTAAACCGCACCTGGATATACGGGTACAAGATTTTAGATGACTTTGACGAGAAGATCGACGCACATGTGGAGCGGGTGGGCAGTGTTATGTGTGCCACCACCAACTTGGGGCACTACGTTCAAATCTTCTCCAACTACTCTAAAGTTATGCTTTCCCTGGCCGTTTACGAGCCAGAATTCGGCATCGTCACGACTCGCGGAGGGACCCGCATCCCGTGCGAAGGTCTGCTGCAAAAGTTGCAACGGGACATCAATGTCGATGGCGGGCCCACTTGGCACCTCGACGACGGCACCTTTTTCGGTCAAGGAGTATGTGATATTTTTTGGTCATCCTTTAATTAATGCGTTAACTCATCTTCTATCCAGTATACTGCGAAAGGTAAGCTGAGATTGCTGAAGAGAAACTCGACTCATCTACTCAAGATTGGATCCGCCGCGTACGACCTACCTTAGGCTTATGGACCATGGACGAACCGCAGGAATGAAAAAAAAAAAATCTTCCATTCGGCTTGGGAGACTCCCCCGCGATGAAAAATGTCTTGAATGGTGCCTCAGTCAGCCAACCTTGTGGACCCGATTAGATGCGGTCGCGAATATCGAGTCTGCGCGGCTCCCTTACCCAGTGTCTTCGGAGAAGCCCAGTTCCCAGAAGCAATGCGTAGCACATCTCAAAATAGGTCTCAGATGTGTTGAAGTCTCATGCCCTCAACATGCCAAATTCAGGTCTCTACTCACCCTTATTCTGCGGAGGGATTCCTCTTAGTAAATTCGATTTGAAGACCCAAATGATGCAACCCTCCGTTATCTCGTATCGGCTCGCTGCGCGAGGCTATTCAGTGACGCCACGACCTCATTCAATACACTTGCATTTTTTTCCCCAAAGCAACTGGCACTTTCTTGTACATTGATTGCCCTTTTCCACCACACAGTAAATACCGCAAGTCAAGGACCTCTCTGTCATGCCGCCCTTGACTGTCGTCTTCGTGCGCCTACACAGATCATTCATATTGGACCAGCTATCGCGTCTTCCAAGCGTCGCTAACTATCGCATGCCAGTACAAACTTCTCGAGCATCTAGATTGCCTATTCGAGAGCACTACCGCCAATGGCGTCATCTTTCGTTCAATCCAGCCAATCATGATCGGAATCAATGCCGTCATAAAATTAAATATTTGCTACATGGCCAAATAGAGGCTGAAAGGTATAAAATCAGTCGTTTACTATATATCCTTCCACAGGACTTCCACAACTCTTTTCACCAATACACTCGCCCTCACCGCCGTTACAATGCCCGTACTCCCTGTCGTCGTCCGGCCAGCAGCCCCCACTGGATCGACCGCCCTGCCGCCCGCCCCCTCAAACCCGCCGACGCTCGCGGACATTGGCTTCGCGCGCGACTACATCCACCGGATAGAGGTTTCTCAGGCCAATGGGCGTGTCTGTCAGTAACCACGTATCTTTCTTACACATAGCTCAAGTCTGCTGCAGCCGGAGCGCCTCACCCTACCATGGAGGACCTCGGCGCAGCGGTGGCCTAGCTCGCCCAGGCCTACGCCGCGGCGAATCAGTGGTCAGTGACCTTCCATGTCCCATCTCAGCTGCCCTAACCGTTTATTTTCTGGACCCATGGCTGCTGGAGTGCAAGGACACTTGATTTTTTTCAATAAACTTGAGGGTTGTAAAATACATATCATTTGGGCTTGCTAGTTTCTCGATTTGAATACGATTCTTAAAAGTACCGTACACATGGCCCGCACTGAGCAGTATAACAAAGATGACAGCCAATCGGCGTCCATATCCAAGGATCTTCTGACAAGCTCTATTCAAGGTTCAAATTCTCATCGGCATGGTATATACACAAAACAAGAAATCTTCATACATCCGCCTCGCGGGGGTTAGCTCAGTGGTGGGTGGCGTTATATATAATCTCGTTGAACGCAAGGCTCATCCTGAATCCCACGGACGGCTGCAAACAAAGGGTCAAAAGCGATTCAGAAACCCGACAAAGATAGCCGCACAAGCGCATCCTCGTATTCTTCGATGACAGCCAGGTAGATTTTAGCGTGGCTGGCAGTCGAGCCAACGCCCCAACCGCCACCTAGCTTCGAAAAATCGGGCATCTTGAACGTTGTGGGCGGGAGGTTGTGCGGAGACATGTTGCCTAGACGGCGTTGGATGAGGAACGAACGAACGATGTGGAGGCGGTTCAAGTTACGGACCGGGATAGTTCGGTTGGGAAAATCGGCCCAGGTAGTAGCCTGAGGCAAAGGTTTCCGAGGGCTCGAAAAATCTACAATAGACGAGCTAAGCAGGCGCTTCGCCACAATCGAGGACAGACACATACCTTGGAGCAGATGTAAAGAGCCAGATGGTGAAATTGTAGCTGGATGTTCCATAGTCCGAGATTGAGTGATACTGGAAGGGGAACGTTCCATTTGGAGCGATAACCGAGCCCTTCGCAGGAGAGACAATCGTAGGCGTTGCCGCAGACACCATTGAGAAAGCCAGCATCAAGTACAAAATGAGGCCGCAGATATTGGCAAGCATTGCAGGTGCGAGAGCAGAAGTGAGCGAACATCATCCCCAGGCCTCATTTTATACATAAGCCAATTCGTGGTTCTCAGGTTGATGGCCCGGCAAGGTACTGAAGACGGGTCTGGCAACTCGGCGTCCGGACATGGCGAAAGCGAGGCTCGCCCGTACGTAGGGGAGTAATGTATTCGGGCGATATGTGGATATAGAACGGGTAGGGTTCCGCCGGTTCCTCATGCGGGTGGTGTAAAGCGTTGTACATTCTTTGCTAAAAATACAGTAGCTTTCGAAAAAGAATCCGAGTCAGCACCGTCGCCATACTAATCGAGAAATGCACTTACTATGTAAGCCCTCTCAGTCGTCCCTCCAGTTAACCAAACCCGAAGACCATCTTTCCTCCCACATAACCCGCTTGTGATACGTTTTCCGTAGATCTTTGAACTCCCTTATGAAGTCGTCGATTTCCTTCCCGGGCGCACCATTCGGCGTGCCAGTTCCCGACCCACCGCCATATGTCGATCCGGCCGTTGACGATTGCTGGATAAACGCCGAAGCAAGCGCTTCGGACGCGTCATCCTGCGCCGTCTTGCTGTGCTTGAGGCGCATAAGCAGAAATTGAGGGCTAAATCGCTGGAGCAGAGATTGAGAACGGGTCGCCACAACGAATGGACAAGAAGTGCCTGATACACCTCCCGCTGCTCTCGGTCTACGTCTTTCCACCGGGCCTCTAGGTTCTTCGCGTCGTCGAAAGCTTCTTTGGTTTCTGCCCGTAATCGATATAGTGGTTCTTGAAGGGCGAGATTGTGGTCTTGAGAGGGATAAGGAACGTATTCGCCGATATAGATAGCTAAACATACTGGCAATCGACTCGTTGGCCATCCCCAATTCTGCCTGTGATTGATACATTGCCTTGACACGAGACAAGGAGTGGAATATAGCCTGGAAGTAGACGGGATCAGTCAACAAGTCTTCAAGATCCTCTCGTCTACGGGGTAGTGTGAATCCTTGCGCCAGAAGTGTGAGGATGGATCCTTACGAGAGATCAGCGAGTTCCGGGAAGTCGTTGAGCAAGGCGGTGGACATGGCCTAGTCGGGAGAAGGAGGTTGTGGTAAGTTGTTAGCAAGCGAATCTTCCGACTGAACGACGATCATGTCAATCGTTCTCCCAGGCGAACACGTCCCCGCACAACATGTAAACCTGAAATTGGGCCCTGGATTGCTTCAGACGACTGGGAGCGCCACCGGCGGCGCGTCGACCTCTGCGTCAATAATTGCAACCCGTGCGGGGTCTTTGAATCATTCTGCAAATGGCAGCAAGTGGTGGGTTGAAAACAATTCAAGACGGGTGGGAAGGGTTTTTTTCAACGAGGCTCGCGCTCAGAGGTTTCTAGTACGTTCCGGCTCCGCAAGAATCGGTTATTGGTGTTATTGTGCAAAAAGCCGGCGAAGGCTTTCGTGTCGACATCGGTTCAGCCCAGCCAGCTTCCTTGGATGGACTCGCATTCGAAGGGGCCACCAAAAGAAACAAGCCTAATCTCAAGGTATACTATAAACTGTTTGTTTTATTCAATAAAACGCGCTAAGCAGGATGTATAGATTGGGAATCTCGTCTACGCTCGCATCTCGTTAGCCCACAAAGACATGGAGCCTGAGCTGGAATGCTTCGATGCACAGACGCGTAAATCAGAAGGCTTTGGGGAGCTGAAGGGTGGGTTCATGGTTCGCTGCAGCTTGGGGATGTGCAGACAGTATGTGAATCACCCAATTTTTGCGCCTCTTTGTTGATGAATTTGGGAAAGGCTGCTTGATCCCAAGCACTTTCTGCTGCCCTTGCTCGGCGCCCGATTTCCACTCGAAGCGGCGGTGGGGGTGAATGGACGTGTGTGGGTGAGTGCAAAAGATGTGCGAGAGGTGATCGCAATTTCGCGATGCATCGAGGGTGTGGATCCTGACGGCGGTGGCATGGACGAAGGGGGTGTCACGGATTTCCTGAGGACTCTAGGCCTGTAAATTCACGCGATATTACTGTACATTCGTTTGGCCTTTATGATACACATATTATACTATAGCCGTCCATTAGCAGAAGAAAATGGACAAGGCAAGCAACACACGAAGTATTATTCATCACCCAATCTCGCCTTTTTTGTTGGTCTGCGTGAGGAGCTGATAACTGTCTCTTCATCGCTCGTGCTGCGTTGGCTGGCACTAGCTCTCTTTCGCCTCTGATATTCTCTATCCCTGTACTTTTTGAGCTGTGACTGATCCAACTCTTGTCTCGTAGTGGCGGGTGGTACAATGACGGTCGTCACGCCTGGGGTACTTGGCTGCTTGAATTGAGAGATTTCTTCAGGTACTTCGTCGTTATCGCGCAGGAGCTCAAGGGACTATTGGGATGGAATCCAAAGGGCCCAGGAGGCACGAAGATTTGCCAAACTCACCTTCGGATAAGTGAGACTGCTGTTTGAGAACAGACGTTCGTTGTCTGCAACGTCGTACTTTCTCCTGTTCGCATTGGTATTCTTGAGGTAGCCCTCGAAGCCGTTGATTATGTTCCCGCCATTGTGAGCTGCTGTCTCGGTGAGATATGTCTTCTCCAAGTCGTGGATTTGGAATTCAATGTCGGCCTTTGTTGTTATGAATTTGAGTATGGAGGGAAACGGGGAAGGGGACGAACAAGTTGTTTGTCTATTGCTCGTTTCTTGGGGAGTGCCTGCAGCAGGTCCTTCTTCAAGGCCTCGTATCGCGCCTTGTCGTCCAGGGAGGGAACATCCGCCATGTTTGTCGTTGTTGGACTTGGAAGTTGAAGCGCATCAGATGGCATGAGAGCATTCCTCCGTCTCTTTCTCTGCTCATGAATTCTCGTATCGAGTCGTCGACTTACAGATGAGCTACAGCTCCATTGCCGATGACTTCGGGTTGCGCCCATTTGCTAATATTAATGCTGTTCGCGCTTCAAGTTGCTCCTTTCAAGTTGGCGATGGATTTCCACCGATCCCGAACGCCGTGCGGGCTTCACCGGCCTGGAGCAACTCATTTCACCCGGTGAGTGAACCTATGTCGGGCCGCCCAAGGATCTACAGTTGCATTGCACGCCGTTGACGGAACACAGAACCGCCGAACCCGCTTCCCATCCATCATCACAACCTAATGACGCCTCTGCTCCGTCTGAAGCGCCGTTGGAGCGCTTCGCGTCCTCCGTGAAGCCATGCAAATTACACGACTGTCAATGATCGGCTGGGGAATTTAGGTGGCATACTCAGCAAGCAGCAATAGCGAAACCGCGTACACATGCGCGACATGCAACATGGGAAATCAATGTTTTGACAACTTCGATGTGTTGCTTGATCGATCCAGATTTTCCTCTACAATTGCTATCGACTAGTGTTACAGGCTACCCATGCGGCACATCGGTCTGTGCCCGAGTCTGCTTACTCTCGATTCGAGCCGCCCGAGTCCACGCATAGGAGCTATTTGCGGCTCCAAATTATCGTTTCTCGGATGAAACAAGGCACAAGGTCCCCGTTGGTTCCCGCAGATTGTTGTCACCCCCATTTATTTCGATTCAACTAGTATATAAGGCCCATTGGCGTAGTCGACAACCTAAAAATCTCCATGCATTTCCTCTCAAGTCTCAGTGTTGTGCTTGCTGTCATTGCCTCGGCTTTCGCTGCTACTCCTGCTATCGTGCAGCCGGCGGAAGGCACCCACATCGCACCTGGCCAAGCCTTCGACTTCCAGTACAGTTCAATCGCAGACTATGGCGTGAGCAGCTACAATGTTGGTGATTTCTTCTTGATGCTATCCTTGTATTGATTTGGGGCTCAAGTACACCGTCTGGCTACTTACATCGCTTCCCACATCCTTTGCGCCATCGACGAACTGGGCCGAAGGGCACTATTTTGGACGATTCGCCGAGCCCAATTACCCTGGCAGTATGTGGCTCTCGTACTTGCCATCGCATCATTATTTATTGGTACAGATCCAAATCCACCGAACACTCCTCCGGCGCAGCTTGTTATGCCCGATTTCAGTAAAAACCCGGGTGGATTCGGAGCAGGCACTTCCGCAACTAAAGCGACCTTTCATCTCGCAGTCTTCGAAGAGTATGCGAACGGATCTGTATGTTTCAAAGCACCGTTTCACTGTCCTGCGTCTAATTTATTCCAGGGTTCCGTTGGGTATAGAATCAGCTTTACGGCCAACAAAATTGTGTACAATGCGACGTCCCACTGAGCGTGATTATCGATGCCGGGTTTGGTAAGTAGAAGAGTTTCCTTGAAGAAACTGGATGGATATATTTGAACTCTCCTAGCATACAACTCTGTGCATATGTTATTCGGGCGCTATCCCCTTGGAATGCGAGAAGCAGACAAGTTTGAACGGATTGCCTCCATGCTCCTAGGCCTTACTACTAATAGCGTTGCAGTTCCTCAGACTACCGGCACGTTTTGGGGTATATTCTGGGACAGGACGCCGCAATATTAATGGCACGGTTCCAGGCTTTGCCATGGTCGGTCCCTGAAATCCTCGACGTCTAGACGACTAGATCAGCATCAACGAGCATTTCGGTGGAAGACACGAAAGTTTTCGGAAGAGATCGCGAAATCGCGGATCATGGTTCATCGGATCATAAGCTGATAATGCCATCTGTATTCTGGGTTTTCAAAGAGCTATCGTGATGTGGCAAAGCGTCGTCCTCGAGGTACTATATCAAGGAATTAGGCACCAAGCATTTCGACCGTCGAAATAAGTCAAGACAATAAATTATCGTATCACCTCGGCAGTACTTCTGTTAATAGTTTACTACGAAACAACTACGAAACTTTATTTTTCTCCTATGGTCTCCCAAGGTATGGGACGAACGAAGCACTGAGTGGGGTGGTTGGTGACAGTCTCGCGTGACTCCCAAGTATTAATTTTTTCTGGTAGCGCGTCGAAGAAGAAGTTGATTTGCATCATCGCGAGGAACATGCGCAGTTCGATAAGCTGGAGGAGACTAGTCAGTGAACCAGCGTAAGCGAACAAGATCATACGAAACTTACAGCCAGCTTCTGCCCGAAGCAGCCCCTGAAGCCGTACGAAAACGGCAGCCACGGTCCAGCGTTCGCGTTGAACGATCCATCCTGCCTCAACCACCTCCCCGGGTTAAACAAATGCACATCCGACGACGACCAATAGCCCGTCTTTCTCCCCCGCTTACTGGATGCGCTCCGCACCGAGTCTAGACTGTCCGTAACGTGTCTAGAGCCGTCGCTCTCGATCTGCTGGACCATGCCAATGGGCAGCAGCACTTGAGTACCTTTGGGAATGGGGTATCCAAGCAAAACTGTATCGCACGTTGCATCGCGAGCAACTGCAGATGCGGTTCTCGAGCATCGCAAAATTTCGTAGATGACTGCCGAGAGGTATGGGAGGTTGGACTCGTCAGAAATCTCAGCATAAGTCGGTGGTCGCATGGCTATCGCAGGGAGGTTATCCAAGAGCTCCGATCGTAGCTTGCGTTGAACATCAGGGTGCTTGCATAGGATTTTGACTGTCCATTGCATGGTGGTTGCTGTGGCTAAAATTCCCAGACGGGTGTCAATCGGTTTCTGGAGCATTCATGCATATGGAATAGGACGAACTCTCAGATCCACCCAATGCAAAAGTTGTCAGTTCGTCGATGATCTCCGCTTCCGTGAGGGCCACAGCCCCTTTTGAGTGATCCTCCCTCTCGCGCTCCATAATCATCTCGAGCACATTGTCAGCTTTGTGGGCGGCAGGCTTCTCCGAATCCTTGCCCTCCAATGTATACTCAGCTTCAGCCGTGTACAACCGTCTCCTCAAGTTATCATGGGTACTTTTGATTGCTTTGCGCCATTTGCGATTAAAGTTTCGCGTCAACCATGGAAGGAGGCTAGGTGCTGGAAACAGCACACCGTCTCCGATCGTGTCCAGTAGAACTTCGAGATCAGCGGCGAGTTTAGGGATCTCTGGACGAGAGGAGGGCGATGCGGAGGGATTAGCCTCGAGATGCTCCAACGAAGCCTTGACACCGTTGAAAGATGCGCCAAATGTTATGGAAGCGATCACGTCTATCGTAGCAAGTCGGATATCGTCAAGTGCGTTGATGGCGACGTCAGTAGAGCCTCCCTTTCCGAGGCGCTTGGCGCCGACGGACCAGAGGTCGACGAGCTCTTGTATGAGGTCAACAATTCTGGGTGTCATCCGGGCCAAGTAAGGGTTGGTCATAGTTATCCCGAGGCTGTAAAAAGTATGAGAACGGGGCGAGTTGACAAACGGAACGGGAACTTGCTATCGCTTGTGGTGTTTGAATTGTTCGTCCGTTGGAAGGGAGAGCATTCCCTGTGGGAGTGTTCCTGCGAAACTATGCGAACGTGAGCGTGTTATTCTTTGGATGCCTTGGACGTACAGGGCAGAGATTGATTTCGACCGGTCAAACTCGGTGGATCGATTGATGAGAACATCGTGCATCTCCTGCGAGTCCTGGATGCAAGAGATAAGAATGACAGAAGGTTATCCTGGGCCGATTGCTGGGGACGTACTGCCAAAATAACAATGGCTTGCCCGAAGCCGAAGAGTCTACTTGCCCAAGATGCTCCGAGTCCAACAACGACCTGTAGAAAATATCGGGGATGATATCTCGGATGGAAGATACTGCACTAGCATACCTGAGAGACCGGTCCGAGTCTCATTGCGGTGTCATCGAACGCATAGGTGATGGCTCCTTTCTCCCTAGCAAGTTGCGCGAGGAAAGGGATGTCACCAGTGAACCATTGAAGTTTGTTGTGTGGGATGAGTGGTAGGGGAGTCGGCTTTCCGACTTGATAAATTGCGACTGAGAGAGCGAGAACGATGGACGCGCCGATGGCTAATGTGGTGGGCTCCATTGGGTATTGGACTTGTGACTTCGGGACACGACTGTACTAAAAGACTTGGAGATCCCGAAGTCGCATCGCATTGAGTGGATAATGAGGAGCTAATGATGAGTCAAACTTGATGAGATTGAAACTAGGTGCACAGCCGCCGGCATTCCAAATCGCGGTTTGTTAAAGTTGCTCCACCCTCCAGTGCTGGATTCCCAATCGGGCGCGATCACATCGCGATGATCAAACTGATTCCGCCCTAATTGGTAATGCCGGCGGCATTCTTTTCGAGACCGCTTATCGAAGGATGCCCTCTTATCGCCTAGGAACTGCAACCAAGCTCACGCGCGTCATGCTTCAAACACTCCGCTCATCGGGCCGTGACTCACCAAGTCAACATGCCAATGATAACTTGAATTTCGGCGGAACTTGACCCCTTGGCAATGCTCGAGTATATTGATTTGTAGCGAGTGGTAAGCTCCGACGTCTGACTGGTGGTCCCGTGTGCTCCATGTCTCAAGAACATTTTATACTTTCCAGTTTCGTCAGGTTTCAGCTTGATCATAGGTTAATGGAAATTAACATGCGCTGGTCAACACTAAGATGGCTCACCGCAAAAGCTGTTCCGTCTTTCTTTCAAACTCATCTTGTTTCTTCCTTTCGACTTTTTTTTTCGTACACCCCCATCCGTGATGGATTCGACCGTGCAGCAAGTGGCATTCCTGCTCTCGACGGTGCTCACGGTTGCGCTCGTCTTGTCTCTCGCATTCTGGAATCGCCAAATTCTCCAGAAGAACTCCAGTTACCTTTCTGTTCCCCGTTCCACTCCCATCGCCTATCCAATCCTCGGTTCCCTTCAATATTTTTCCCGCCATTGGGACTTTTTAAAGACAGCTACCAATCATGGCCCTATATCCTACCACCTGGCCAGCCACAAATGCATAGCCATCCCAGCGGAGAACCGGCACCAGTTCTTCAGCGACTCGCGGACCAGTTTCGCTCTTGCGTATGCTGTCATGTTGGGAGCCACTCCGAGTATGAATAAGGATTTCCTGAGCTCAATGGGCTTCGACATAACCTTGGGTGGTCGCTCGAACAAGTTCTTGGTCACTCTCATGCGCAAAGAGCGTATTAATGCCAGTCAGTAATTTTCCAGAACATGCCAGTTGCAGCTCACGACATGCCAAATCAACAGATATG
Source organism: Mycena latifolia (assembly GCA_029289555.1). Taxonomy (NCBI): domain Eukaryota; kingdom Fungi; phylum Basidiomycota; class Agaricomycetes; order Agaricales; family Mycenaceae; genus Mycena; species Mycena latifolia. Next base: position 708,279 of record JARJLE010000050.1, read on the forward strand.
CCCACCCTTTACTCGTACGCCGACGAGTGTATCAGCAGTTTCGGCTCCACGACCAACCCATTCGAAACCATTTATGCAACAATCTTCCGCTTAACGGTTAATACCATTGCATCTTCTAGCGTTGCCGCGAGTCCAGCCATTTGCAGCGCTCTTGGGAAAATCTTCCACGAGCTCGACCAGTCCGGTACCCCCTTTACGATCCTCTTCCCCTGGTTCCTCGGTTGGGAACGGATGCAGCGCTTCTACTTGATGAAGAAGTTCTACAACTTCATGATAGTTGCAATCGACGAGAGAAGGAAGGAGGGCCGCAACGACAACGATCCGATGCAATATCTCATCGACGCGGGACTGTCTTCGATGGAAATTACTCAGGTAATCTTCGTCTTCTCTCTGTAGTGCGCATCAACTGACCTACTTTGTTTCTCATCCAGTTCACCCTCGCCGCCCTCTTCGCAGGGATAGCTAACACGGGAATAGTCGCCGCGTATATCCTGTGCGACCTCGCAACACACCCCGAGTACCTTGCCCAAGTTCGAGAGGAGCTGGATGGCTTCGTATCGTCGTTCAACACGGATGAGTCGCTCCCGCTCAGCACTCGCGTCCAGTCGATCGCATACGAAGATTGGATCGCGACCGGCAACCTTCCCATCCTCGATCGCTGTTTGACAGAGACGCTCCGATTACGCATTGCAACGCCGCTGCATCGGTTGAATGACTCTGGGAAGGATATCGAGATTGGAGGCATACTCATGCCCGAGGGAACCATCATGACCTTCCACTCCAGCTTCATGCACCACAATGAGGATATCTATACGGAGCCTCTTACGTGGGACCCTGAACGCTTCAACGACGAGCGAAAGGAGGACAAGTCGGCGCCCATGTCGTTCTGCGGATGGGGTCTCGGCAGGCATCAATGCCTCGGGCAGAAGGTGCGAAAGTTGCGTTCCATGCCGACGAGACCGTTGCTAATATGCGGCTTGTTTGCCCTCTAGTTCGCCAAGTTCGAGATCTTCTTGTTAACAGCCTTGATGGTATCTTCATACGACATGCAAACCGTGGACAAGGACGGACGCTCCCTGACCAAAATGCCACCTGCGGAGCTCAACAACACAGTAATTTCACCACCCAACCCAGAGGTTCACCTCAAACTCTCTGCACGGTGTTGATCACCGAGTGCAATCACCCTTCTCTTCGTCGTTGTCCTTGTCTAATTAGGCTACTCGCCACATTTTCCTCAATTATTTATAACTTGATTCGCTTTCATTAGCATTTATCAAGGACCATCGATAGAGGACGCTTCTACCGTCATTGCACTTGTACATTTGTAGCATAATCGACCTGAGTCGAATGGCGTGTCTTTAGCACAGAAAAGAACGCATTTTCTAGATAGCAGGTTGAAACAAGTGGCTGAACGTGCATTTGCGATGGGGAAAGTTGGTGAGATTCGAGAAAGCGGGTGCGAGTAATTCAAGTCCTTTGAAGTTGAGCAAGTCCAATCGTCACGGTGTTCCAAGCTAGCCTTTTTTTGCGGTCGTGCCCCTTCAGTTAACCAAGATGATGGTGAGCAATCGCAGTGAACCTATGGGACGTTCAAGAAAAATAACAGCGGTTGCGGCCGGACATGCTATGATGCTCATGGTTCTGGATTGAGGTCTGGGTTCCTCTTCACACGGTCCCGGCTTGGTCCCGAACCCGACAAATCGTTTGCACGATGTCTCTTCGTCTCTTCCACCCAAACCACCATCATGCCCGACCCCTCCGTCAAGTCCATGCGCCAGCAAGTAGAAAAATACATCCTCAGTCTCCAAGACGAAATCGTCTCTTCATTTGAGGCCCTTGATTCCAATTCGCCCCCCTTCAAACGCGATTCCGTGAGTAAGAATCCCAGTGTGATAAACCAGTCGCTCATGTGTGACAGTGGATTCGCCCGCAGGGAGGGTCAGGCCAGTCCTGCGTGTTCGCAATGCCGCCATCCGACGACGGTGTAGTTGCGACACATCAATCCGTCTTGGAGAAGGCGGGGGTCAACATATCCCTGGTCCATGGGACTCTCCCTCCGGCTGCTATCAAACAGATGCGCGCAGACCACACCTCGATGCCTCTCCCCGAAAATCCGCAGGGCGGGCTGCCTTTCTTCGCGGCCGGAATTAGCCTTGTCGTACACCCACGAAATCCTCTTGCGCCTACCATCCACGCCAATTACCGCTACTTCGAGATTACAGAACCGTCCAGTGGCGACCCTGGCGCGGAACCCAAGCTTCTTGCGTGGTGGTTCGGAGGCGGATCTGACCTGACACCCTCCTACCTCTTCGAGGAGGACGCCGTGCACTTCCACTCCACGCTCAAGGCCGCGTGCGATGCTCACGGAACGGTGCTTTTCCCCTCCTTCCAAAAGTGGTGTGACGAGTACTTCTACATCCCCCACCGCGCTGAATCCCGCGGTGTCGGCGGGATCTTCTTTGATGATCTCAATGAGGGCCCACATCTACGCCTCGCCGACACCGAGAAGCGTCCCCGGACGCCAACGGAGATATTCATCCTCGTGCAGGCGCTCGGCGACGCTTTCCTGCCTTCGTACATGCCCATCTTGACCCGGAGGCATTCCATGCCATACACGCCATTGCAGCGCCGATGGCAACTCATCCGCCGCGGCCGCTATGTCGAGTTTAACCTGATCGTTGATCGCGGGACCAAATTCGGGCTCATGACGCCCGGGGCAAGAATCGAAAGCATCCTGATGAGCCTCCCCGAGACGGCGCGATGGGAGTACATGTCAGAACTTGGGGCCGAAGGCACTGAAGAGGGAAAGTTGATGGAGGTGCTGAGGACGCCCAGACAGTGGGTCTGAATATGAACAAAGTCACTTCAAAGTTCAAATTGTAAATCGTATGTGCTAAAATAAAATCCATACTCTAGACTATGAATTGTCGATATTATCCAGTGAAGAATGTACTTGGAGTGTCAAAAATGCAAGATCAGTCCGTTAGTAGTCCAAACACATCTCCCAGACCAACAAAATGTGTTTAAGAAGTGGTCGCGTTATACACTATGTGATTGATGGCAAGGGTCATCCGAGAACCCACAGAGCCCTAGGACAAAAGGGACGACGCGTCAGACGGTATGGAAAGCTTGTACACCGGTCTTACCGTGCCCGTCGCGTATTCCTAAAAAATAGATGTAAATTAAGCAAGTACACCAAGATGGTAGTCTCACGCACCTCGATGACTACAAGTGCGAAGTGGGCGTTGCTGTCGCTGGCACCAGCTCCCCACCCACCGGGGTTCTTGGAAAAGTCGGGCATAACGAGCTGTGCCGGAGGAGTGTTGGGCGGGTTTGGGTCTGTTCGGTAGCGGTAAGCAGATTAGATTAGGCTGACCGCTGTCAAAGCCACATACTGCCAGGGAAATTGGGCTCGGCGAATCGTCCAAAATAGTGTCCTTCGCCGAAGTTGGTCGATGGCGCAAAGAATTTTGGCTTTGATGTAAGCAACCACACCGTGTACTTGAGGCCGAAATCAACACATGTGTAGCATTGAAAAGAAACCACAAACGTTGTAGCTGGTCACGCCGAAGTCAGCCATTGAGTCGTACACAAAATCGAAGGCTTGGCCAGGAGCAATGACCGTTCCGTCCGCAGGGGAGATGATGGTGCCGGACGTGCTCTGGCGGGGCGAAGGTGCAGCGAAGACTGTGCATACGAGGGGGAACAGCCCAAGAACGGCGACTTTGAGGAAATGCATTGCTTGAAAGTCAAAGTGCTGGGCAACTGTTGAGAACTCAAAGGAGAGCGTTCCGTTTTAAATAGCATTCGCGGCGTGTGGGAAGCCAGTGGGAAGCCACATACACATCACGGCGGAAGGCTGGCGACGATTGGAGACGCTGCCGAGAACCATGAAACTGTATTGCGAGCCCTTCGAAAACGAAGATCACCGGGATTTCAAAGCTTCATCTGACAGATAACGGTGAGGGATGCCCGACTCAAAACGAGCGGCACATGGGTGCGAACAGCTGCAGGGATCCAGAGGGACCCAGGAAGTTCCGAACAAGCTAGGCAGGATGGATCTGCTGGTCGAGCTCTGGGGCCCTCTCGGCCTTCTCAGTGGATGATAGAGTGGAGCGAGAAGGCAGGGAGATGGAGGGGTAAAGAAGGGGAAGTGATGAGAAGGACTTCGCCGAACAGATTATCACGCCACAACATTGCCAACTACTTACGTGACAAAAGCTAAGCAAAATATACCAAGTCGTTCTTCTTCTTACTTTGGACTATAAATCAATCAGGTTGTGTTTCATGGAGGATAAATAGTAGAGGCATACCCTCTGCGACTCCGCTCAGGAAATGCTCGTGTCCAAGTTTCGTCGCACCCTCCCGTAGCGCAATCATTCCAGCTTCAACACAAACTGCTTTCAATTGGGCCCCATTGAATTCGTCTGTGCTCCGTGCAAGTTCCTCATAGTTGACATCGCCAGACACCGACATCTTGCGGGAGTGGATCTCAAGGATACGCGCACGGGCTGTTTCGTTTGGCAGAGGGAACTCGATCTTGCGATCGAGCCGACCTGACCGTAGAAGAGCAGGGTCGAGGATATCGATTCGATTCGTCGCAGCGATGACCTAGATCCGAATGATTGAATAAAGAGGCTCCGCAATAAGCTGGACGCATACCTTGATCCGCTCATCACTGCTGAATCCGTCCAATTGGTTGAGCAGCTCTAACATGGTCCGCTGCACCTCTCTGTCACCGCTCTTCTCCGAGTCAAAGCGCTTGGTGCCAATGGCGTCTAATTCATCGATAAAGATAATTGCGGGCGCCTTCTCTTTCGCAAGGGCAAAGGCGTCTCGTACAAGTTTGGCGCCGTCTCCAATGAACATTTGAACCAGGGAAGGGCCTGCAAGCTTCAGATAGCACGCTTTGGTCTGAGCGGCGCAAGCACGAGCGAGCAGAGTTTTGCCGGTTCCTTAGGATTCGTCAGCATAGACGGATATAACCCGTCCAAATGGGCTGACCTGGTGGGCCGTACATTAAGCACCCCTTGGGGGGACGAATGCCGAGCGTTTTGAACTTGTCCGCCTGCTCCATAGGAAGGACGATTGCTTCTACGAGCTCCTCGATCTGCTTCTCCAGTCCTCCGATATCCGTATAAGTTTCTGTCGGCCGTTCGTCCACCTCCATCGCCTTGACACGCGAATCGAATTCAGCAGGAAGAGTGTCGAGAACGAGGTAGGAGTCTTTATTCACGCCAACCAGATCGGCAGGTTTGAGTTTCTCGGAGGGGACGAGACCTATTAGCGGAAGGAATACAGTTTGTCGAGTGGAGGTTTTGATCACGGCGCATTTCCCTTTACGCATGGAGTCGAGATCCTGGTTTGCCCCGTCTTCCTCGACCTCAGGGTCAACGTCCAAAATCTGCACAAATGTTATGACGCGTCCCTTAACTTTCGAACAATGGAAATAACGCACCTCGACAATGTTGGCGACGAGGTATGGAAGTACTTTATTCTGCTTGACCTTCTCCCCATTGTCGCGAATCTTCTCCTTCATTACGCTCTGCTCATGCTGCAGTCGTAAAGTTTCCGAACGCATCACCTATACAAGCATGCCTCAGACTCAGTAGTTCTCCCTTCACACGAAGGAGCGCACCTTCATGTCGTTCTCGATGAGACGTATTCTCGTTAGGATCTCGTCGGTGTTAAGTGACATGACCTCCTCCGGAATGTCTGCCCACGTCTCCTCTGGAGGCTGGTCTGGCGTTGTGTCCATGGGTGCTTCATCTGGCTGAGTAGCTGCGGCAGGTGCAGACTCTGGCTGTTTCTCTGGGTTTGCTGGGGGGTCGTTTGGGGGTGGAACGGCAGACATGGTGGAAACTGGGAATAGAGGCGCGACGCGCGTCCAAGTAAACAAATCTAAACAACCCAAAAACGAATCAACGATCTATCAACGATTTCCTGCCAATTTCTTGTCCTCTTTCGCCTGTGCCATCGCCTCAAGCTCCCTGTATACCCCGCTTCTCAGACACATTGTCCTGAAGATTCCGTCCTTGTCCATTAATCGCAACGGGGTATCCATCTCGGCCACCTTCCCTTGATCCAGCACAATCAGTCTGTCGTAATCCATAATCGTCCTCAGCCTGTGCGCAACTGGGGAGACAAATTAGCCTGGGAGAGGGAGGTCATCGAAATAATCACTGGTAATCAAGAGCGAGCCAGTGAACTCCTCGCGGATCGTGGCTTGTATCTTGGCATCGGTCTGTGGTATGTTGGCCGACGAAGAACGTTAGATTGGCGTCGGACGTACCTCAAAATCCACACTACTTGTCGCTTCGTCAAGAATAACTATAGTGCTCCGTCTGAGAAGGGCGCGCGCAAGAGCTATGAGCTGCCTTTGGCCGAGCGAAAAATTCGTGCCCCCTGCTGAAACTTGCGTGTCCAATGAGATGACCATTTTCGCGTCATCATCGTAAGTAATGGATGGCGGCCGTGTGTTGTAGGGGGTGATATTCTGCGACCCGTTTGGACTTTGGCTAATGAGGTGCACTCTATACAGAACATTCATGCACACGCTGTCTTCGTATTCGCCTAGGCCAGCTTGAATTCTTGAATGCCAACTTGAAATTCAAGATTGACGCACCGAATGGGTCCAGATTATCTCTCAAGGTGCCCGAAAAAAGTGCAACATCTTGAGAGATGAAAGTCTAAAGAATAGCGATCACAGCAAGCCTGGTCAATGGGCTTAAACTCTTACGATACGAGAGCGAAGGTCTGGATTAATTATGCCTGTTAGAAAACGCGCGGCACTGCTTGGGGCCCACGGCTCACCGTGCAGTCCAATTTTAGAAATGTCGATGCCGTCAATTATTATCCTGCCGCTGGAGGGATCCACCTTCCATAGTGTGAAAATGGGGTTCCATCAGGAGCCAAAATACTGACGAATCGCAGAAGAGTCGTAGCCAAGGTCGACTTTCCACTTCCTGAAAGTACAAAGAATATCGGCAGGGTAATGCCGGGAAGAACAATACTACCCACCGGTTCGACCTACGAGCCCCACGCGCTCACCGGCCTTGAGAGAGAATGACACCCCGCGCAAGACGGGGGGCAACTCTGGCGCATACTTGACAACGACGTCCTCCACTTCAATCAGGGCATCGCTTCTTGAGCTGGAAGGCCAGTACGCCGGAGGGCGGTAAGATTCAACGATCGCAGGAGGCTCTTGAGGAATGTCGAAATATTCAACGATCCTCTCAACACAGCTAAAGTTGCAGTTAGGTGTATGAGTGGGCTTGAGCTATGTTAGAATGCATACTTGAGGTCAAGCTCTAACGCTGTCCAAAACCTTAGCGTTAAAAACACTCCTTGACTGAAGTTGAGCGCCGACTACCAGAATTTCTAGTCAAAAGACAGATCCTGAAATATAAATGACGTCCAAACCGTTATGGCGAGACCTGCCAATCCCGCATCATCATCCAGGAAGGCGATAGCAAAGCACGCAGTGGTAAAAACGGACTACGATCAGCCTGTGAGTGTTGTGATCGTCACGAGCCATTACACATCTAACGCACAATGCTCCCTAACGAAAGACGAACTCAGAATTTCGACAAAAACGCCAAAAAAAAAGCCCACCCAGGAAATCAAAATTTAACATTAGCCAGCGGTTACAAATCCAGAACGCATACAACAGTTGGGTAGAGGCGTCAAGGCGTTCGTGAAGTGTATTCATCAAGCGTTTTTCGGCAGCAAATGCTGCATTAAGTTTGATGGGCAAACGGCTCATTAGAGCAGAAAACCGTCTCGCACCTCGGACTGTGACAATCCCATCGAGCAAGGCTGCAAAATCAGAGAATATTGGAGAGCGACTATTCGATTCCATGCGGCGGAGGTCCCTTCCGGTTTCTAGATACCCAAGGGAAAGAGCCCGGTAGAAATAGCCGATAATCGTCGCCGGAATAACGAAGAGAGGGAATACCGACCTGGATGAATAACTGTGAACCGCGTTTTCAACCAGAATATCCGGCTTACATCACTGTCATGACAGATACGAAGAATCCTGCCAATGCACTATTGAGCGCTGTCAATGACCTATGTATTCGTGCTCGCGAGTGAACGGGAAAAGAGTGTCGTTGAGGACCAACCATGTGATTTGGTTATCGACGATTTCGATATCTCTCCCGAACCTTGAGCTTGCACGTTAGTAAATACAAATATTTGGCGAACCAGAAGGACGGGCCTGTTCAACATTCGGCCTGTTCATGTTAGTATTTATTCTGCTTTTTTATTATTAATAAGATTTACCTAGAGGGGTTATATCATGGAAGCTAAGACGTGTGCGTTGAGCAATGTAAGTTATAAAAAGATGGTTTAACACACCGGAAAGTCGCTCGCACAACAGATTCCAGAAGCCGCCTATGTTTACCAAAATTCAGAGAATTCAACCAAATGTAAGATATGGGTGTACCTGTACAGTCGACGCGACGCAGTCAGAGCGCCGTAGTGCTCCCATCCCACGGAAAACAGATTCACGGCGACCCCGAAGAATCCAATAGCAGCGTAGATCCCGGCATAGAAGAGGGGCCGCTGCACGGCGGACGGCCAGCCGCTGGAAGAAAGTGCGCGCGACAAGCCAACGCCGCCTAAGGCACCGTCCGCACCGTTACCGCTGACTAGCGAATACGCATAGACAGTCGATCCACCAATGGTGTCCCCATATGCCTCCCCCCATATCTTAATCCACAACTTCTCTCCCACCCCTTTCAGCTCCAGCACGACCGCCAAAAAAGTGTAAGTGCAAAAAACCAAAAAGCCAACGGCTGCCAAGTACACTTTATAAACGGGCCACGATACGCTTCCGGTCTCCCTATGTTCGTCCTCGACGAGTTTCCGGGGTTTCCGTGCTTCCTTAATATCGTCATCGGCAAGTTCCGCCTCAGTCGTTGGTTCAAGGATTACAGGATCTTCTTCTTGGGTGTCCATATCGGCCTCGCGGGTGATTTCCTCCAACACTCCTTGACGTCGAAGGTCGTCCGGAGTGCCCTGGTTGTCGATGCGGCCCTCTTTCATCTGGATCAAGTAATGCGCCCCTGCAAAAAACGGTCAAATGCCAGTCGTGTCAGGAGGTTACATGAGGGTGCACCTGGTAAAACCAACTGGACATGGTGTGTAACAAGAATCTGAGCATCATAATCAATCCTAACTGGACAGTAGAGTAAATAAGGAAACAGACCACTGTTCGATTGGCCAAAAGAGGCCCGCGCAAGAGTCTGAGGATCATACAGTGCAATTCAGGACGTAGAGATGGAGCCACCAACCTGTCGTACAAGAAGCGCGCAGTATGACTATCCTGCGCAAGGATGCATTACATAAGCCATGTGGCAAAGTGTGAACGGGACCCACAACAGCGCTCAGGGGGTCGTCAAGTAAAACCCATTTAGTCCTAGCATAGCATGCCCGCGCAAGGGCAACCCTGGAGAAAAATCAGGTTCGTTCCCCGCGGCAGTGGAAGACGGAAGCAGGCACCTAGCCTTCTGACCGCCGGAAAGAGAGATACCCTTGGCACCGATCTCTGTCTCGTCGCCATCCTCAAGGATGTCCAAATCAGGCTTCAACGCGCAACACTCGATGACAGAGCGATATCTGTCTTCGTCCAGGGGGCTACCGAACAATATGTTTTCCTTGATGGATTCGTTTCGAAGCCAAGGAATTTGCGCCACATAGCCGATGGTGTGCATGTTACCCCACTCGTCAATGTTTGAGGCACTTTTTGACAAAATGATTCGGCCTCCGGGGAGTAAAGTCATTTCTCCTAGAAGCGCCATCTGAAGACCCGTCTCAGTCGTGACCTCAAGAGAAAGATGAAGAAAAACAGACTAGCAAGGCAGTTTTACCACTGCACAGAAAAGAGGCACAATCAGAAGAATGCCCAACAATCGTCCGACCCACTCACCTAGCAGTAGGCCCGGTGACAATAGTCAAAACTCCCTCCGGAAACAAAACAGAGACATCCTTAAGCTCAAATCTACGATCATTAAACGACCTCCCACTACGAGAATCGTCAGAGACGGTGATATCATCTGGGATATCCGCCTCTTCAGCCTTCTCAACCTCGTTCCATTTGAATGATGCATTTTCGAGCCCAAGGCCATCGTCTCGGGATGGGCCGGTATAGTCTTTCTTGAGAGCAGATATCTGGTCGCTGACTTCCGCCTCTCCAAGAAATGTTGCAATGCGATCGACGGCAATCCGGCCCTTAAAAATGTTACGTAAGCATTTCAAATGATAACTCGAATAGAGCGAACTTGGATCATCTCGACAAGATACATGGGGGCAGCTGGGATGCGGTTAGTCGTGGTTGAGGACGCCTCGATTTACGGACCATTCAAGGGTGTCCTGCAAACGAATCAGCTTGAGCGGGTATCGAGGAAAAAACCCGAACAATACGCACCGAATCAGAGAAAAGAGTGCCAACGCCTATTGTAATGAAGCCCAGTGAGCTGCCTGGAAAAATCGTATTCAGGAATGAAACCCCCACCGTAAAGGCCTTGCCGATTGTCAGCTTGTTTCCAAGCCCCACGTACGTAGTAAAAGAAATGATAGAGAGCATAATAGGAGTGATAGACCAAACGCAGTGGAATAACCTTAACAATCCGCGCATTTAGGTGAAGGAAGGAGCTGGAAATATAATAAAATTACCAGTTGTTGATACGGCCTAAACCGATGTGAGTTTGGATGTTGGAAATGAGCGCTCTTACGTGCCTTTCCGCCTCCAGGCCATCTCCTCATCGCGGGCCTCCATTGCTCTACCGATCCACATCTCTTCCCACGAGAAGAATTTGACCAACTTGATCTGGATACCGTCAGCGGGCCCCCGATGAATGTGAAAAACAGTGTACAGCGCCAAGCAACTCATTCACTTCTCCCATGCGTTTGTCCTTCGCCTTGAGAACGTTTTGGAAAATGCCAGAATGCCTTTTTGCCAAGTAGTTATTAAGAGGCATCCCGGCAAATGTTACGATAAAGCCCGCGAAGGCACTCCAGCCCTGTACACCGCAGTTTAGTCATCTATGTGAGTTGTGTGGAGGACCGACGCACCAAAAGCTGATAGAGGAATATGGAACCGATGATGAACTCCAACGGCGCTCCATACACAAAATACATAGAGTTTACGATGGTGGCGATTCGTTCGGCGTCGCCAGACATGAGATTGAGGACTTTGCTAATGTCTGTGGAAAATGTATTACTGTGAAATTCACCTTTTTAATCGCTGACAGCGTACCGGCGCCAGCTGTTGGCTTGTTCTCGTCAGCCTTAGCCGTCGACGGCTCTTTTTGAGTTGCTTTGGCTGTCACAGGTGGAGAACCACTAGCAGATTTTTTGTCGGCTTCATGCTGAGCTTTATCTTTATCGATAATCCCACTAAAGTCCTTTCGTTTAAGAGCTTTATCGTATATAGCTGCCATGAGCTCCGAGCGAATACGAGTCGCCGCGCGTTGGCCATACCCTGCAAAAAGATTCAGCGATTAAGATGTGATGCAAGGAGAGACCTACAGAGGTGTTGGGCATCGAATTGCGCCTAAGGAGTCGGTTAGAACCACATTGATTGTTGGCTACAGATTCGTTCACCTTCAGAATGGAGCAGATAAACATGAGCCCGGCATACTTGTATGCCGTGCCTTTGTCCTTGGCACTGTTATCCGGATGGTCGATCGCATCGAGGAGCCGCCTTGAAGAGCATTGGTAGCTGCACTCTCGAGACAAAATGAAAACGTACTTCATAAAAAACGGACCAGCGTATGCGAAGATGACCGAACCGAGTGTTCCAAAGAAATCGAGCCTGGTTTTCATTAGAAAGAAGGAGCCGTCGAAAAAGATGATTCTAACAAAATGTCCAACGAATTGGCCTGCCAGATACGAAGCAATAGCGTCGTAGACCTATCAAATCATGGGCCTAATGACAGGAGAAAAGCCGGAGAACAGACTGGAGGCTCTGGAACTTGAGAAAAACATTTTTTGATCGGATGGTAGGGCTGAGAATCCAAACGTCCTTTTCCTCAAGTGTAGTGTTTGTCCCCTGTTGTGCTTCAGGCAGTTGAGACACAAGGAAAACGAAGATGACTAACCCGTTGAATGAGCGGGTAAACCCAACTAAAGCTAAACACAATATATTCGCGATCAAAGAAAGAGAAAAGGAAGAAACCCAGACGTACGTGATACACCCAATTAACGAGGTGTAATCTTCAGGCGATACGGTGGAGCCCTACAATGGCCTCGGTCTTAGTTTTAGGCCAGCCACATTTAATTAAGCTCACAATATCCTCCTCCTTGACACGAGTAGAAGGTAAAGCTATAGGCATTCTCATCGTAACATACAGAAGCGTCACAATAACTGCTAGGTTCGCAGACAACCCGAATAAAATCAACGCGTCAGGCAGTGGTGTACCCGAGACCACGTTCTCGAACATACAACCTCCAAGCTGGAGGGAGCCCGCGACGAAGTGGAGCATGTAGATGATGAAAAGATCGTACGGGACTGTTGCAACAGGATGTGTGACGGGGCGGACGGTCGCATACATCCATGAAAAGGCAACGAGGGAACGGCGGACTGTGCCCCAGGGGTTGAATGGAGTTAGAACGAGGTAGAACGAGGCGTCCACGACCCATGCAAGACATTCCACAAGGCCGGCGAAGGCAAAGAAAACAGAGCACCAACGAGGTGAAGAAGTCGGGACGGCGGGGGCATCCAAGGAGTGAAACGAATTCGAATCTTCAAAAGCCTCCGCCTCGTGCAGCGTCAGATAAGATTTGAACGAGGATCGTGTCAGAGTGTTGAGTCGACGAAAACGTGCGGGTATCGGGATGGACAGTGATGTAGCCAAGAGGATAAGAACCAACAGGGCGGGCGCAATGGAAATCCAGAATCCTGAGGAGTCCATAGTGTCCTTGAAGCTTGAGGAGAACACAGTCATGATCAGACTCTCAGATCTCAGATCTCAGAGTCGGTCCCGCAAACAAATCACGGTGCCGACTGATGCAAGACTCACCAAACTTTTAAGTCGACTGCAAGAGTCGACTGAGTTGACTAGATGCACTCAGCAGCGCCATTTGCATGCCTTGATCAATGCGTCATCGACATCGTCCACTTCCTCAACCTTCAGTACCAGTGCCCCAAATCCGCGACTAGTTGCGAGCGCAGCGAGCATTCCTACCCTATCGCACGTGACCAGGCAGAGGGCTAGGATATGCAACAAACAAGTGCAACAAAAAACATAGGTGGCTGACGGACCTCGTAGGAAAGCAGAAAATCCCGAAAGAAAGGCCTCAAAATCGTTCATTTCTTCATATATCGCTAAATGGACAGCTGTACCGGATGGGGATTCGTTAAACGGTTCGATTGGTGCCCTCAACGAAAGACGCAGAAATTGAATGTGTCCGAAAAAGGAAATCGACGGTCTAGACCGGTCCTTTACGCTGCGCGAGCTCACCCGCGGCTCAGCGGATCCATATTACAGTGCTCGACTTTGCTCAAGGCCGGGTGTAACTTCCTTGTACTACGCATCACTCACCCGTCCGTTGCCTCGCGATTTGCTCAACGCGCAGTCGCCCCACTACCGTCAATCAGTGTCTGTGGAAGTGGCTCTGCGGCATGGGCCTGACGGCGTAGACACATGCCCAGCAAAAACGAGGTATGCATTCAAGAATGTAGTAGTCAACATTCAACACTCCGTCCTCTCTTGCGTTTCTCTTTCCAATCACAAACCGACGCGGCGCCAATACTCCGTCCCAGGGCGGCAGCGAGCGGCAAGGGCACGGCATTACCGATCTGTTTGAAGTACTGAGGCAATCATCAGGTTCGAAGCCAGAGAAGCATGCGTGAGGACTCACATCCTTCAGCCGGGCGGACGGTGTCGCTTCGGAAGAACAAAGAATATAGTTGTCTGGAAATCCCTGAGAGCGAGCGAATTCCCGTAGAGAGAGGGCTCGTTTTTGCTGCGGGATATTACGTTGAGATAGACGCATAAGGATGTAAACAATACCGTGGGATGAATGAAATAGCTTTTGTTGCCGTTAGGCTTCGGGGTTGTCATGGCTGTTTTAAAGTGGGCAGCCCCATCGAGGCGGCCATAGAAGGTGGCTGAACCGACTGTTAACGATTGAGTCAGCATAGCAAAAGTATCACTCACTACTATCTCCTGGTTTTTTCATCCGGTCGGGAAGAATTTCATCGGGAAGAACTTGATGTCGCGCTGAGTGTGAGAAGTCGAGCAGGAAGAGATAGGCCCACATCGGTGAGTTGACCATGGCCGCAAAGGAACCATGGTCGTTGATTCGACGACGAGGTCTGAAAATGCTTGGGTGACGTGATGTTCGACCAAGGCGTCTTGACTTCCACGCATTGCCTTTTGATAGCGCGTCTGAGGTCTTGTTGCATATGCAACTGGCTCAGGGAATTCAACCGGCCCCTTGGAGACTTTGCACTGCAAGATTCCGTCCCGCATCCGCTGGCGACGTTCTGCCACATCCGCTGGCGTCTCGCCGATCCGGTTATGCGGGTTAAGCCTGTAGTCGAATGACTCAAAAAAACTGAGAAGCTGGATATGATACTTAGTCCTAACCAGTCGAACGCACGCTAGAAGGCATCGGTTTCTCGTGCTGGCAGGTTAAACGGACAGCTCTTACCAAATCGCCGATGGCATCGTTAATAGTAACAGCAGGGTGAGCCGCAAAGAGATGAATTTCATCTGCCTTTGACCGAGTGGGCGGCCGAATGTGGTAATTTCGCCCCATTGGGATCTTGAATCGCCGGGCGGGCTTGAAAAACACATGTGTAGGAGTAGGAAACTCCGGCAGTTTGTGACCATGTTTTGCAGCGAGGAATATAACGCGCTCCCTGTCTTGCGGTGTGCCGTATTGTCCCGCTTGAAGGATTTTGAAGTGTACCTGGTACGACAACGCGAGAAGGATCTTGCACATGAGCTTTACAGCAGCCATGTTTATGCGCTTTCCAGGTGCATCGCTGGAGAGGGAGTGATGCAGAAGTCCGGTGACCTGCATTATCGCAATATTAGAAGTTGACTTCTGAATAAATTTTCACGGGGTACATTTTCGAATAGAAAGTAGCGGGGCTTGAGAACTTCAACGAATGAAAGCAATGTATAGGGAAGGAGGGTCCTGGGATCATCCTCCTTCTATAGAAGCAAATAAGCGACTGCGCAACTTGAAATGAAAGCACTGACCCTGAAAAAGTTTGCTCCACTGAAAGGCTGGCACGGCGACCCTAATAGTGACATCTAGGTGAAGAGGGAAGTTTTTGGCAGGGACCAGAACTTACCGCCCTCAACAATGTCTACATCTCCCGGACGAGGGATCGCTTCATCAGGTATTATTGAACCATCGGATCTTCTTAGTGGAGCCGGCGTCTTGCCTTCTTCTCTATCAACCATGTATCTAAGGACTGCATTTGCATCCACGTCCAAAACGTCGGTCTCCGGATTATTCGCTCTGTCAGATTGAAAATTACGAACTGCCTATTGCAGTTGAACCAAGCTCTTACGCAAATGTTTGGGCGGCAGAGCGGGATTGCTCGATGGCACACCTAGTTTTAAAGAACCCTGTTCGGCGCAGGCCCTCTGACAATCCACCAGGCCCTGAAAGACATAGAATGAGTATCTCGGAAGGTTAAAACATACTATACCACAAATACCCGAGAATATGGATAGTGCGTCGAAAGGCGGGTTGGCCAGATGGTACCGTTCCATGTCCGCCATTTCACGCTCATACTTGTCCACGCAAAGGCGACAAATCTTGAAACTTTCTTCGTCCATCGGGATGAGCTCCCCATCGGTCTTTTTTCTCTCATTGACATAGAAACGGTCGAGGTCGGAGTCCTCTTTGATCCAAGCTTCGATCGCTTCGACGTCGGCTTCCTCGATGAATTTCACGTAGCAAACACCGTCGATATCCGTCGGTTGGACCACGTTGACAATTCGGCTGCGATACAATCGCCGCTATTGTACCGTGTGAAGCAAGAAAACCCGACATATGTACTTCACTTACATTATCTTTGAAATCCATCGACTCTTCGGTGTATCGTTTGAAGTAGCGCACTTGACAATGTACATCCCCTGTCTCGTCCAGTCTTATGTCTTCGATTTGGCCAATGCATAAAGGACTAGCCGAGTTAGTGTCCGGCTTGACGAATATAAAATCAAAGACGTGATAGGTTAACCCAAACCGGGTAAAACCACCAGAAAACAGTCGCAGCTCACGGTGCAATTGCTCCTGCACCACCAAACCGCAATTGATGCATGCTTTATGCGCAGGCAAAAGATCTTTCAGTCGTTTCTCCTCTTCGTCGTCTGGGGTGTCTTTCCACTCGCATTCGCCGTCCGAGACACATCTAGAGAGGTCATTTTACAATGCCTTGAAGACAAAATACAGGAAACAAACTTGTAAAAATAGCTGGTTGCATTCTCGTCCCCGTCGTTGGGAGGTTCCTCTTCAGGCCGGAGCTGGCGGACATCACATTTGCGGAATATGCTGGAGACATTGATGTCGTCACATTCCTCCAGAACGAAAAGTTCCTGGCTGCCGGCAACTTCCTGCAATATCGTTTGGCTCTCTGGATATTCATTCACGTTAATACAGAGCACGCCACGAAGTAAGCTAATTAACCATGGGCGAACCATACTCCATGCAGTTTTTTTGTGGGCTGACCGCAAGAGTCCCTTTCCATCTCATCGTCGAAGAGGTACTGAATCTTGATGAACCTGAGAGGCCGTCAGGACAGTCGACATACTTAAGAAATGAGAAAAGAAGTACCAGACGCGCCGGGCATACGAATTGGTGCAAAATTCAGCTGCGATGACTGCGTTCTCGCTTCTCTCTGCGTCGACATCCTCACCCGGGTTGACAGAGACGACGTCGTCAACCTATCCCCGTCGTTCATCAGATACGTGTCAAAAGCAGTGTTACACAATTTACCTGATACTTCACGCCGTCTATAACTACACTCTCATAGTATCCGGGGATGCGCAGAGGTTTCCCCCAGTGCATAGTTGTGGGATCATCATGTTCGTTAAGCATTTCGCTAGGTTGTTCAACGAGAACTTGATCCGCCCCCAAGCCGGAACCAAGAACACTTATTGAACCTTTTACGTGCCGTACGATCACGCTCCCAACAACAGGTGTTACAAGTGTTTCCACGTTTGTAAGCTTTTTCGGTATCTCCAGGTGTTCGGAGAACTGGCGACTTTGGAGCGTTTTTACCAACGGCACATTGATTATGTTCCGTTTTCTTTTCTGCTTCAATTCATGAACAATAGCTGCCAGAAAAGATTCGAAATATTCGGTCTATCATCGCAAATTTAACAAACTGGCATTGATGATAAACATAACGTACAATTTCCACTGATTTCAACTGACTTTCAGTGAGTGGGTCCGACAAAGAGTCCACGAACTTTTCGTAAGTCATTCTCGGGTCGGCCATTGCGGAAGAGACAATTAGATGGGTGAATTTGTATCGTAGCCAAAAGGGTAAGAAAAAATCTCTATAGGTGCACGACGGCGAGGCGAGGATGTAGTATGCATGTGGAGTTTCGATATAGATATTCCTAGAGATTTATTAACGCGGAATCTAGCTGAAGTAGGGAGCGAGCATACCCGTCCAGCTCCCCACTGCGGGAGATGTGGTGCACGTTAAAATCTGTAATTCGAAGCCCGCGTACGGGATAGGCATCTTCGTCTTCTTCGTCCTCCGAATCCTCGCCGCTATTGTCCTCAATGTAATGCGCGCGCACAGTCCCGGAAGCAGTAAAAATTGAGTGGATCGGCATTCCACCCAATAGCTCCGTGGTATATACCAAGTTTTGGTCTTTATAAATGGAAAAGTCGCTGAGCCTCCGAATAGGAACTTCTTTTTCCGAGTCCGAGGTTGAATCATTGAATTTGAGGCCGAGCTCCTCCTCTTCCAGATACACGATGTCCGACGAAGGCTTGGTGAAGTCGATGATGCTTGCGACGGAGTGCGTGTCCCGGCCGCCCTTTTGCTTTTTCTCGGGTGAGGGATTCGGGGAGCCACATCGCAAGCTCGTTGTCGAAGAGCCAGAAGTGCTTGGAGGAGTCGGATACTCGGAAGCTTTGCGCTTACGAGGGGTCTGAGGAAGAGGAGGTAGTAGCACGTAGAACTGGTCCCCCATGTGCCTTGCCGTGTCGAGACATCGCGCTATGAGGCCATGACTGCGACGGTGATGGGTTGGTCGAGAATGTTGTGTGGCTGTGTCGCGCGTCGTGCTGCTTATTCTGTCTGTTCTCCTTCTTGCTTTACTAGAAGTCCCCCTTGAAGATTCCCGGTTCTCTGGACTCCCGGGATGAGGAGAGATGTCCGCATCCTCCTGGTTGGCGACGGTCTGCCTTCGTATCCGTCCCCCGGGCCTGACACTCAATTGCTTCTCCAGAGGGTGTCGGAAAAAGCACCATAGTCACGTCTCTGATCAAGGAGTCCTTCGTTGCTCATGTAAATAACAAGATATATGCAGGAAACCGCGCTCATTCTGTACCGTGAAATCAGGTTCAGCATATTGTTCCAGAAGTCACCATTCCGCCTGAGGTTACCCCGGAGAACGTTACGACTTACATTGTCGACTCGGGAGGTGCGGGTCAATAGCCCTCGTGTGACGTTCAAATCTAACTCCTACTTGCTGCAGCTGGTCCACAAGACCGAGCTCATCTCGAGAGTGAAATTCGCAAAGCTCATGTCATCTGCGTCGTGTATTCCATCGACAACCCCAATTCCTTTGATCGAATACCGACATTTTGGCTTCCGCATTTCCGACAGCTCGGTGTCAATGTTATAACTTTCTGGCGTGGTGAAGAGTGAGCCTGACCAACGGTTAGGTCCCAGTAATCTTGGTTGGAAACAAAATCGACCTCCGTGGCGGCGAGGTTACAAATGAAGCTTTAGAAGAGGAGATCATACCAATAATGAATGAATTCAAAGTATGTTGGGCTCATCCAGTTGTAACTTGCCAATAACTTTTCCACAGGAAGTCGAGACCTGCGTGGAGTGTTCGGCCAAAAAGCCGTTGAATGTTTCTGAGGTCTTCTATTTTGCGCAAAAGGCAGTTCTACACCCGACGGCCCCATTATACGACTCAAGGGATCACGCAAGTTGTTTGTTCCCTTGCGCGTCTCGACGTTGCTAACTAATGTATCGTTAGGTTTTGAAACCGGCTTGTTTGAGCGCTTTGAGGCGGATATTTAAATTATGTGATGCCAATAAGGATGGAATTCTAGATCCCGCAGAACTAAATGAGTTCCAGGTGAGCATCTTCGGAAATCTTCGACGATTGGGCTTATGATTGGCAGCGAACATGCTTCGATGCCCCATTACAGGCACAAGAGTTGGAAGGTATCCGGCAGATGGTAAAGGAGAACACCGAGGGCGGAGTCCGAGATGGAGGTCTAACTGAAATAGGCTTCTTATACCTGCACACTACGTTCATTCAACGAGGTCGGCTGGAAACTACATGGACTGTTTTGAGGAAATTCGGTTATGCGGAGGACCTGCGTCTTACCGAAGGCTTCCTCTTACCTAAGTGAGTTAATATATAGTTCTTGAGGATTGGCTGATATTGTGCAGATTCGATGTCGCTCTCGATTGCTCTGTGGAGTTGAGTCCACTGGGCTATCAATTCTTTACAGACCTTTTCGAAACGTTCGATAAAGTGTGAATGTTTATTCGCCATTATCACAATGAATTGACTTCCCACCACAGGATCAAGACGGGGCCCTGAAAACAGCCGAATTAGATCAGGTTTTTAGTACTTCACCAGGAAACCCTTGGGCGACACAGAAGTTCCCTGACACGACTCTTTCGGATGACACGGGTGCAGTTACACTACAAGGCTGGCTTGCTCAATGGAGGTGAACTTATCCGCTTCCTGCTCGTATGCATGAAGGATTAACTCGGGTAGCATGACCACCCTCCTGGACCACAAAACAACGTTGGCTTATCTTGCGTATTTGGGATACCCAAATGAACCGCGAACTGGTGCATTACAAGTAACCCGGCCTCGTAAAACCGACCGACGGAAAGGCAGAGTGACCCGAAATGTCTTCCTGTGTTACGTCTGCGGAGCGGCCGGTTCAGGAAAAACTTCGCTGCTCAAGGCGTTCGCGGGGAAGCCGATCAGCTCCGTCTATGAGCCCACCACGAAAATGATTAGCGTTGTCAATTCCGTTGCAATTGACGGGTCCGAGAAATACCTCGTTGTGAGTTCTGGATTCCCGGCCTTGGACGTGTTCTCACTTTCTGTGATGGCAGTTGCAAGAATTTGGCTCAAAATATGAGGCTGAGACGCTACGTAATCCAAAAAAGACGGACCTCGCAGACGTGATCGTCTACGTCCATGATTCAAGCGACACTAATTCTTTTTCGTACATCAGCAATCTACGGGTGAGTCACTACGCCGCGTCTCATCGCGTACTCACTTTTTTTCGCAGCAACAATATAGTCTGGATCACATCCCCACTCTTTTTGTTGCAACGAAATCCGACCTTGATCTCGCCCAGCAGGTAAGCTGCTGAACCGTTCAGGAGCCAAACAAGCTATAATTTCACTCAGAGACACGAAGTCCAACCTGATGTCTATTGCCGACGGCTTGGACTCCAAGTTCCTGTTGCTGTGAGCGTCAAGACGGGCCAAACTGCGGACGTCTTCCACGCCATTTGCGGCATAGCAATGAATCCGTGCGTTCAAAAAGCAGCTACCGCACGCCCTCCGCAAATAACCTGACACGTTCATCAGATACACGGCAATCCCTGGTGGTGCTGACCGTGCCATGACCGCTGCCGCGAGACTGCGAATGTATGTGACAGTGACTGCGGTATTGGGAGGATGTACGGCTGGGTTGATTATGCTCTACCGGACACTGCTACGCTCGGGAGGAGGCGGTCTTCCGGGATTTAATGTACAAAACTGGCTAGCTTGGATTATGAGCGGCGGACGGCGGGAGCTGTAAACAATGGAGTGTTTTGGTTGCGTCACATCCATATCCTAATGGGGCAAACCTGCACGACTTGTGCATTGACCACTCCGTTTTGAAGCTCTACCACGAGCCGTACGCATTTTCTCCCTGTTCTGACCCTTACAGTCAACACATATCCAAGCGATCCTTGTTTCTGTTGACTTTACATACCGCAGCCCGACCGATACCTTTTTTTCCTGCAAAACATTAAGACTCATCATGGACGAAGACATGGACTTCGACGGCGCCTCTGGGGGAAATGTCTCTCAGATTCCCGCCAACGGGCAGCAGCCTCAGGTGGCATATAATGGCCAGATGGGTGGGATAAACGATGGCCGAAAGATGCTGTGAGTCGTTTCTCATTGTCGCAACACGGCACTGATCCGCCTGCTCGTAGCGACCTCGTATTCATTCAAGACTGCACTGGTAGTCAAGGAAGCTATATCTCTTCCGCGACCAAGAACATCGAGCAGATTTGTGCGCACATCTTTGAGTCGGGGAAGCTGCAAAGCAGGGAAGACCTGCGTGTGGGGCTCGTCGCGTTCCGAGACCATCCTCCACAAGATCACACCTACATCACCAAAAACTTTGGCTTTTCCTCCGACATTGGACAGGTCCAAAAGCATTTATCAGGTCTGTATGCTTCCGGCGGAGGTGACGGTCCAGAAGCCGTTACGGCGGCCATGTTCGAGGCGTTGAACATGGACTGGCGAGAGGAAGCGAGCAAGATGGTGGTGCTCATTGCAGATGCACCTCCGCATGGTATTGGCGAATATGGCGATGGTGCGAGTCCGTATTTTACCTTCGACCAGAGCCTTATGCGCAATTTTAGGATTTGATGATGGCTCGCCCGATAATAACGATCCTCTTCAATTGGCAAGAGTTATGGCGAGCCGTGGTATCACTCTAGTGAGTGGAGCCCCAGATCTGCGCTGATCTCATCTAACCGATACTTACCAGTTTTTCGTGGCATGTGAACCTGCATTAAGCGGGTACTCGGTGAGTGAGCCCCATCGTTCTGACAAACTACGCTCATATCAACTTGTAGTACGCTACCGATTTTTATCGAGCGATCACTAATATCACCTCCGGGCTCATGCTTCCCCTCACGACTGCTGATCTACTCGCACATGCCATCGTAGGCAGTGTTCTCGAAAACCTTGACATGGATCGGTTGGTCCGAGAAGTGGGACATGCTGTTGCGCAGAGGATACTCGGCAACAATGAAAGCGTCGACGATGTAGCGCGCGAACTGCATGAGAAGCTTCTCCTCCGAAACGAAAGCACGAAGAAGGTTGTCATCGAGAGCATATACAAGGACTCAGAAGAATCCCGGCATAACGTTCAAGTTTACACTCAGGCAGCCACGCTTGCAGAGGCCCGCCCTGAACTTAAGCGGGTACGTCGACGAAACGCTACTATTTTCTTCTTTGGCTAGCTTGATATGCCTTCCAGGTAAACGGAACACGATTCACCGACAAGTACTTGGAGTCTCGCGCCCAAACCTCACGGAGCACTTATGGGTCTGGCTATTCGTATCCGTTTACGCCAGCCACGCCTCCCCGATCGCCCACGAAGACGCCATCGTCTTCGCCCAAGCTCGCTAGTACCGGCTCACCGCCGCGGAAGGTAGTGACTGATTTTGCTGCATTTGGTGCGCCCGCCAATGTCAGCGTGTTTGGCACGGCCGTCGCATCGACTCCCTTCTCCCTCGCTGGCGGTAAGGCCGCGTTCGGTGGCATTCGGAATGGCGGAGGACGGGCAGGTGTATTTGATGCCGACGATGATGAAGAGGAAGATGATGACGGGAGGCAGAAGGTAGAACTGAGGGAGGATTCTATTTCCTTGGACCAAGTTCGTTTCTCTCCCAATCCGCTCATCCACTGCTCCTAACACTTACATTAGGCGCGACGGATCGCCATGCAGAGTGCATGGAGGAGTGCCCGTGCTTAAGTAATGTTCATGAATCGTTTATGTCTTTCTGTTCTTGCTTTCGTGTCACGATCCAACTAGCCAATCCGTGTAATGTAAATTTTTTGCATGTCTACGACTCTTCTGTGATCACTGTGTGCATGAGTACGTAGATCCCTCAAATGTAGACCTTTCTAAACACATTAACTGTAGTATCCTGAGTGTAATTAACCAGGATTATTCAACCAGTTTCTTTCGTTTGCGTTTGCGCTCTCCTGTCGAGTTCACGGCCTCGTTCTTCCGTTTCTCTTCCTTTCGCTCCCTTTTCCTCCTCGCTCTTTCCAAGTCACTCGCAGAATCGTCCTCCACGTCCAGCTTCCGCTTCCGCCTGTGTTTCCCGTCCCTCTGTCCCAGATCCACCTCAAGAAGCTCAGCGTCGAGCTCCTGGTTTCGTTTCCTCTTTTTCTCCTTGGCTATTATTAGGTCCGAATCCGGGTCTTTCTCCTTCCCCTGACTTTTCTCGCGAGACTTCTTTTGTGCCTTATCCAACTCCTTCTTCTCTTTCTTTAATCGTTTGCGCTCTCGTCTTTCATCTTCTCCTTCCGACACCTTCCGTTTCTTTGGCCTGGGCCCCTCTTTAGTAGCGTCCGCGCCTCCGGGCAGCGAATTTGGAACGTCCTGTGCGACAACAATCACAGGATCACTCGTGAGAGGGGAGTCGGGTCCAAGCACGGGTCCACGGAAAAATCGAGAGTATAGCCCGCGTTTAGCGGCTTCGCGCTTCGCAGTCGCTAAAAGACTGAGTCGCTGTGATGTGTCTGCGACATCATCCGGTGTAGTCGATCCAGAGCTGTCTGCAGGAGCACCCGTGACGGGCCGACGATTGGATAGAATGCCCGTAGTGGTACGCTTCAGCGATACGCTCGCATTGGGTTCCGCATCCTGTAACAAACGAAAAATTAAACAATGAAAGGGTGCTATCAGAAAGAACTGACACTGTCTTCCTCGCTCGAAAGTTTAATCTGAATTGATTTGGAAGCGGCAGAGAAGAGGCTAAGGAGAGTATAATCAACGGCAGGCTACGGGCGCCGGGAGAATCGCAGCGCACTGGTCCCAAAACGGGAACGCTTCATCGCGCTCTTTGCCCAACCCGGCTAGATTTTTCTTCTGGGGGATGGCAAGTGGCCGGCTAATTGCACCTTGACGGAGGCCG
This sequence comes from Mycena latifolia, assembly GCA_029289555.1. NCBI lineage: Eukaryota > Fungi > Basidiomycota > Agaricomycetes > Agaricales > Mycenaceae > Mycena > Mycena latifolia. The sequence continues at coordinate 732,411 of JARJLE010000050.1, forward strand.
GTGCCGCTTCCAGTCCATCCCTGGGAGACAAGGTAAGAGTGCCCGTCGAGCGGCATCGGAGTAAGAGTCAAGACTGAGAAAAATTGAAGCCTGAGCACGTGCGAGTGCGACATCTTCATCTCCGAGTCCGACCACCAACCAACCATTGAACCCCCCAGGCAGACACACCCGCAGCGATCTGGGATGAAGAATTTGGCATCTCGGGAGCCCCAGCCCATCTCTAACGTACATCTCGACGAATATCGCCTTAACGGATACTAATTGCAATATTCGCCCTGGATCGGGATTGTGATTCCAAGCTACAAAGCGCTCTTTCGGAGTCGACAATGAGCCCAGACATGTCGAAATACTTCCGCAATACCTTACCTTCTTACTGAGGCCCTGTTCGCACGCCTGTGGCCCTGTCTGCACGGAGAGGCACGAAGTTCACGCGCCGAAATCGCTGGCGGCACCTGGCTGGTGGTTCGAGTCGATACTACATGTAACGAGCATGACAGAAAAAACGGATAAAGTTATGTCGCTTCCTGATCTTCAGTGTGGGCCCTTGCAGGTGAGCTGCTATACCATTCTTTGGCATTTTATTCTGATGGCCGAAAACACGACTGGCTGGGGACAACTGCTTCAACAAGCGACGTACCCGTTGGTAAGCGTATGTCTAGAGACCAAACAAATGGTGGCACATATTTTCAAGATTCGGACAGGAACAACCCTCCTCCAGGGAAGGGCAGGGAAAAGCCATCCGCTACACTTACTGCCTTCGAAAAAGATGAAAACACTCGGACTGGAAGCTGCCTGGGTGCTGTGGAATATGGAGAGTGTGCTAAATTCGAGAACGGCGCTTCCTCGTCTGAGACTCGTGCCTCGCCAAAAATGCAGTGACGCAAGGTCACACGCTGTCTCGTGATTTGACGGGACGCGTCAAGGACGCGTACCACCGTCGTACGCGCTTTCGCCATCCAACTTGATCTACAGCAGATTCGTCCAAATCAATGCACATTTCTCTTGCGCGATGCGACTTTTCTTTTGTGCTTAACCGGAACCGAGTTAATGCGTGCTGTCATTACATAAATTGACGGCGCACGCCCGGCCCCTTTCAACCTCATCTCGCCGACGCCCCAGCTCGTTCCTTCCCGCTCACCGCCCACTTCCCGTTTTTCGGTCTACTGCATCGTGACTATGTCGAGACTTGATCCTGCAGAAATCGCCCACGGCCCGATGTTCCTGGGCTTCTTTTCAATGCTATTCTCTATGGGATCATGATCCTTCAAACTTATTCTTATTTTACGGGTTTCGGAAAGAAGTTCGTTGTCTTCCTGATTTCCTTCAGATCTCTCCTCACCGTTATTCAGCGATAGGCCATGGATGCGCTTATTTGTACGAATATCGCCCTGCTAAATATTCACGAACGTTAGGTTCTGAGCCTCTTCATCCTGGACAGTATGAACAGTGTCTTTGACTTTGTGTATTTGTACACATCCCTTATCGTTCATTTTGATTCGTAGATTCATGATGCTCGATATCCAGCGCTTACAACTTCACGTCTTAGACGACCCTCTATATCTTCGAAATGCAACTTGGGGCAAGCCCAACTCTGCCTTTTGCTTTTTCGTCATCTAATTGCCTTCTCTCAGTCTTCGCGACTGGTGAGTTCGACAATTGAGTTCAAAATCACACTGCCATAATCCCCGCCAGCTCCTGCATTGACGGTATGTGTAAATGCATAACTGGTGATAGTTCCTCACTGCTTCTACAGGCACTGATCGCCGCTATGGTTCAATTTTTCTTCGCATGGCGCGTCAAAATCTTGACGAATAACAACACATGGCTTTTTCTCGTTGTTGTGCTGTGCGCCTTCGCGGGCCTTGGTACATCGACTTCACATTCTATTACATTTTCCCTTTTCTGATGTATTACCTTCCCATCGCAGTTGGTGGCCTGGGTACGCGAAACCTATTTTTTCCCGCAGATTTGTCGCTCACACTCGGACAGCAACGGCCGCGGAGGCAATCATCACACCCGAATTTCAAACGGCCAAGGTCCTTCTGCTCTATCTGGTAGTGCTCGCCCTTCTAATGCCATACATCCCAGCCCTTCGTCGTTCTATGGCTTGCTGCGGAGTGCATTTCAGATGGCCTGATAACGACAATTCTCGTTTGGCATCTGCGGCGCCGTAAGACTGGCTTCCAGCAGACCGACTTGATGGTCGACCGCATTATCTCAGGTATGGAGCAACTCCGCCTTTACTATATTCCACTGATTGGTTCGCAGCGACAGTACATACTGGTCTCCTTACGTCTGTCTGCGCCATCTTGGATTTGATTTTTTATCTCGCCACTGTGAGCCTCCTAAACCTGTCGATGATAGCAAATTATTGACCCCGTACTTAGCCCACAGGACTGGAAGCCGACCGCTCGTGTTGCTCCCTGACTTTAATTGAATTAAAATTACACAGACATCTGATCTTCAATTGGCCTCTTTGCAAGCTCTACGTGAGTCACTCTCAATCATCAATACTCTTAACTTAGTCGCAAACCAGACAATTGATTAGCAGCCTCAATTGCCGGTGACTATTGTGTCGGAACCCGCCTGCAACCCAGCTCATAAATCTCCTAGATCTGGCTGGGGATACAACAAGGAGGAGGGTGGTAGTGGTTCTGATGAGACTCTCTCAGACGACAAAATTGTATGCTTGCCAAAGGTACCCCTTCTGTTCGCCTGAGACCCGCCAATGCGTACTTATCCCAATATTACCCATAATTCCCAAAGCCTGTTCCGCCCCCACCGCCACCCCCAGCGACTGCCATAGACCCAGTCGAGTCGCTTCGCGTGCCTGGTCGTGACGGGATGTTCCACTCAAAGTCGCCGCCATCTATTGTGAGGAACGGCTCGAACGGCTCGGAAAGTACTGCAATTTCCCTCTCCTCCGCTCCTCGGAAAGACAGTACGGTGTCAAGGATAAACTAGTATAGCTCTTTTCTGCATATTTTGGATTTGTATCGGCACCAGCAGTCAAGCCTGGCGGATAAGGTAGACTGTCGTGAGGAGCCGAGGCATCACATAAGATCATATAGACAAGTATATAAACGGAGCGGAGGATGTCAGAGCGAGAGTGACGGTGAGGCAAATATTTGTGAGAACTGGGTTTTGTCAAGAAATTGACGACCCACGAAGCAACGGCTAACTTCGTTCTCGCCGTTACTTCGTGTCTCTTGTCCAGAACGGAGGCTCCGTCGACAACGTGGGAGGTTGCGACAGAGACACTCGGAACAGATGGGAATCTTGAAGAGGATGTAAGGTCTGGAACAAGAAGAGTCAATTTCGGAACGGAAAGAGCTCGAGGACTTCGGGAGAAGATGAAGCCCAAGAACCCCAACCCGGAGCATAGCTCCAAAGAGCAAAGCTCGCTGAAGGGCGCGAATCGAAACGACCGAAACCCCCACAGGAGCGATGTGAAGGAAAGATAAAGGAGGCTCTCCCTTTCCCGAAGGTTCGCAGACGCGAACCAAGCTGATCAAATTTGAATTAATGAGATCAATTGCCGTTTGACCTGCCTGCAGCGAAGATAGATGGGCTACAGACAGATCATTCAACCATATCTTTGATTCAGATTCAGGTGGTGGGTCCACCCAGCATAAGATAGGAGAGAAAGGAATGGGAGAGCCGATAGAAAATGTGCGAGCGCAAAATAAACATCGAGGATGAATTAATGTGCGCGAGCAGATAGACAGATGGGGGGGCCCGCACAGATGAGCGCGAGCCCGGAGCGGTCAGATGGGCAGATGCGCGCATCTGAGCGCGAGAAGAGAGTGGGAGCTCCAAAATAGATGGCTGATGGGTTACCCACGCAGACGAGCGCGCAGGTACAGATTGGTGGTGCATAAGCACCGATAGATGGGCAGATGGGGCACATATGGCCAGATAGAAATAAATTCGATAAAAAACACTCAGCTTGGTTAAGAATCCGAATGACAAGCCCGAGTGTTTGAGGCGCGTGTGACATGACGTCACCGCGATATCCAAAAGAGATAAAGTCGATCCAGCCCGAGGAGAGGTCTAGAATTACCGAAACAACAGAGGGGGCTGGCCAGACCGACTATGGATGCATAGGAGGCTTCAAAAGCCTAGAAAACTGCGAGGCGGGCTCCAAGTCAACCAAGACAGTGAGCGCACCAAGCAGAAAAGATGATGAGTCACAAGAGTGACTCAGTGACACAGATGAGACTCCTCCGTATTGTGTCTACCTTATCTATCACTTAAGCTAGCCGTTCGCAAGCTCACGTAGCGCCAGCTCCCAGTTCTGTATTTCATTTTTGGACTCCGACTGTATCGCACAAAGATCAGCAATCAGTGGCGGTGCAATCATTTGGTCACCTATAAACGCTCACTGCATCCCCGGTGCAGGCTAGCCCAACTCTGAAGCTCTGAAGACGTCACTTTCAGGGACGCCCCAACTTGAATTTGTTGGCGCCCGCGTTTTACTGTCTGTAAGCCTTCAAACACACCGGAATTAGCGAAATTTCGGTCAGCCCGATGTTAGTTTCGATAATTAATCCGAAACTCTACGAATCGGTTGTGCAGAAATGAGAGCTGAAACTTTTGGAATCGATTGAGCCGAAATCAAGTCGGAAATGGGGAAATTCGTGATACGTTTCGGACCAGCTGATACGCGACGAATCGGCTTGAGTGTCGGTTGTGCCGGAATACGCGGCGAAACGCAGCACATCAGTGCCGCCAAAACAGAAGCCGATTTTTCTGATTTCAGATGTGCCGATACGACATCTGAAACCCAGGAAATCGGCTTCCGTTTCGGCATCACCGAAACAACTGGTTCTGGTTCTCATTTCGACTCAGCCGAAAGGAAAGCCGAAGGTACAAGTTTCGGCTCCACCGAAATTCATCCGCGGATCATCGTCAGATGAGCGGCAGGGGAGCGGCAGCTCATCGTTAGCTCGGTGACGATCATCGTCACTGAGGGAGGTCTCAAATCGTCAAACCGTCGCGTCTACCATATTATTGTACTCATTCAAGAAACAAATTATATTATGGACAGAGTAGAGTACCATTGAAGATAACTTGCGCCTGGATTTCCACCCTAGCGACGCGGCGGCGGCGTGCCCGTCCACTTGCCCGCGAGCGCACACTTCACCGCCTGCTCCGCACACCGCGCCGTACATCGCCTTGTTGAACCCGACGCACTGCAGCCCGAGGCACGCGACGCACAGCGCACCCGCCGCGTACAGCTGCGTCGTCTCATAAACGTTCTGCAGGGACGCGCCCCGCGATCGTGTCGCGCACCAGTGCTTGCGCAGTCTGGAGGACGCAGCGCTGGTGGAGTGCGCGCTTGAGGAGATCGCGATGAGCTGGCGTGCGTGCTCGAGGACACGGGGGTACTGGAGGAACGCGTGGTGCTCGAGGACACGCGGGTGCTCGAGGAACGCGCAGTGCTCGAGGATGAGGCTGTCGAGCTTGAGCGAGCCGAAGACGAGAGACAGTGGGGGTGCAGACGCTGGAGGAGCTCGAACGGCTTGACGACGAGCTCGTGTGCGCGCTGGAGGAGCTCGTGGATGCACGCGTCGATGAGTGGATGAGCTGGCGCTAGATAGCGTAGCTGCAAAAAGAATAAGCACATTGTCAGATAGAGAATGGATTGAACGTGCCACTGGCATTGGCTCTGGAGGACGCTAGGCGTATCGTCAGAAATGTGTGATTCGGGCGGAGGAGATGGGACGCACCATGCGCGGGGACCGCGGGGTGGGATCAACGCGGACGTGCAAGGGGTTTGCTGTAGCGAGAGTCCCTGCCACGCAGTCCTCATGGAAGCGCCCGCGCGGGAGCGGGCGGACGGGGCGGTAAACGGGGCCCGCGAGAGGGTCCTCGAGCTGAGCTCACTGTCAGGGCACGGAGAAGTTGGAGGAGCGGGATGGACGCACGAGCATGGAGAAGATCGTTATGGGCGGCTGCGGGGGCTGATGTCCAGGTTTGGCTGGAGTTGGGCGGGAGAAGAGGCGCTGGCCGGCAGGGCGGTCGCACCGCTGAGGACGGGCGAGGCGACTTGACCGGGATCACTTCCAGCAGGATTCGACGAGCGCTCGTCGCCCGCTTTGTCGTTCTGTACTTGCCCAAACTCAGCGCTACTCATTTCGATCTTCATCGTCGTCCATCACCACCACCACCACCCTCCAGCCATGTCCGATCTCACTCGCATGTGCGCCGTCTGCCCTCCCCGACGTTCCCTTAGCCCACTCATGGCCTTTCTAGTCGCCGCCTCCCCCCCGAAGCCCAATATCGCGCTCTTCTCGGCCTGGGACCGACGGCCTACCAACAGGAGGGCCCTGGGGACTTGTACTTCTGCGTCCGGTTCCAGCCCAGCCTCGTCGCTTCTGTGGATGAAGGGCGACTGCCCCCCAACGTACTCGACACCGCCGATCTCGAAATCAAGGGCGGGAGCTCGCGCGACGTCGACATGCGCATTCCCCAGTATGCGGTGTGCGAGCGGACCCAGCACGCAGTTCTCTTTTGGGCGTACTGCACTGTGCCGTACCGCCTGTTCGCAGGTAAGTGTTTCTGCTCGCTGTCGTCTGCCCCATCGAACGTCCCCAGAGCGCCTGTTTCACCTCAAGCTCAAGGCCCGCGGTGCCGCCCTCGTCCCCGAGCGCTGCGGAGGCTGCAAAGTGAAGCATCGCGAGTTCTACTCGCTGTCGGTCTTCCCGTCGCTCGCTGAATTCAAGGCGTTGGTGAAGTCGGTCGTGGAAGACGCTGGCGGCGTATACAATCTGTAAGGTTTTTTTTCTTCCTTTTCTTCCCGTCCTGTTTTCATACTGCGCTCCAGTATCGAGCTCTGAAGCTGAGCGAGTAGTGTACCAGTAGTAGCAATCTAAACGTAGATTGGTCGCCGCCGATTCCGAGTTATGTAAGGCATTTATTCAAAGTGATGGCGCATCTGGCATCGTGATGGCGCATCGACAAATCACGGCGAGTTCCGGGGATGGATCGCCGCCCGTCCCGCCGTCCCCGCGTCCAAAACTTGTCCCTCAGCTGGCTTCGGATTCCCACCCGCTAAGACTTGGTCTTCCTGAAGGCCGTAAGATAGATTTTCGTTGGGCTGCTCTGATCAAAATTGATAGAGCTGGATGGATGGGATGGTCAAAATGCGCCGAAATCAGGTTATGAAAAAATCTACCTCGCGCAATTTCTGGCGCCTGAAAGCATTGTCTGCGCGGACTTGATGATAAGAAAATGTTGAATATTATGCGAAGGCCCACAAAACTGAAAATCCAAGCATAAGCGTGAGCTGTAGGGGGTGGGAGCTTGAGGGGACTTACCAAAAGCTTAAGATAGGTTTTATGCCCCCGAGAGCCTTCGGCTGCTGGATGGGAGTGTGGTCAAAATGCGCCGAAATCGGGCCATAATAAACTTGCCTCAGGCAGGCAATCTCGGGCGGCTCAGGAAGGACGCGGAGAGCGATTTGATCATTGTCGGGCGTCGATTGACGGCGTGGCGTCGCGGAAAAATCTCGAAATTATGACAAGGCGCGCCAAAATGAAAGTCTAAGCATCAGCTTGGTTTGTAGCGGGCGGGATCTCGAGGGGACTTACCGAAAGCTTAAAATAAGTGTTATACGCTGCCCCGAGAGCCATGGGCTGCTCTGATCGAAATTGATACAGCTGGACAGGAGGAGGGTCAAAATGTGCCGAGATCGGGCCATTAAAACTTACCTTGCACAATATCTGGCTCCTCAGTACGGACGCGGGGAGACGGGATAGGTTTCGGCGCTCGAGAAGTGCTTGAGACCCGATTTACACTCGGGGAGGGACAAAGTCAAACAGGGTCATGAGCTTGAGGGGAATGTTGGTGGCGCCGACGAGCTGCACGACTAGCAGTGGTTGGGGAGAGCACCGGGATAGGTTTCGGCGCTCGAGAACCGCGTGAGACCCACGCCGAGCGATTTACACTCGGGGGGGTCAAAGGCGGTACTTGGAGGCGACTCTAGACCGCCAACGTCGATGGCCATACTATCTGCACCATCGAGTGCGTAGGCTTGGCAAGCTACACCGGCAACGAGCGATTATTACACTCGTTGACCAGTTGGTCAGGACATAGTCGGATGTCATAACATTGTGACACAAGGTCACGTTTTTTTACGCAGTCGCTCTTGCTCAAATTTTCGTTTATTACTGTATTACATCTAGAAATCCACGTGGACGTAGCTCGACAGGGAATGAGGTAGAGAATAGATGAATATTTTGGTAGCTACAATACGGTTCTGCTATGAATATATCTAGGGAAACATCGACGGCCTCATCACGTGCCCGACCGGGGCAACTCCAAGCGCTCGTTTGCCAAATTAACCGGGTATACTATCTGCGTCGTATTCGCCGTCTTAGGGTACACCAGACAAGCTCATCACTGTTGAGCCCATATTGTCTTGCCTAGTTCTGGTGGCACTGTGAGTCGGTCCGTTCTCGCAAATTCAGCAGCACTTACCCTCGACAAGTTGAGTATCACTGAACGATTATTCGAGTATTCAAATCGGGCGCAATGAGAGAATATAGCAGACGGTGGGATTGTATCGAGCGTATCCTCCATCTGAGATGAATAAGATTTTGCGGGAAAGTGAGGATAGCGAAGGAACGGATCGAAAGAGTCCGGAGGAAGAGGGGCTTGACGCCGAACAAGGAAAACGGTATCATCGCCGCGGGTGACGATTTTCTGGATACTTCCAGCAACAGGGTCGGCTTTGGGAGAAGGATAATACAAGATCAGGCTATTTCCCAGATGTGTCGATGCACGGGAGAAGTTGACGCCACGATATGTGAAGTGAGCACGTTCACCGTCTACAGCAAGAGGGGCCGATTCCTTGTTCAAGGTCCAGCGAGGGGTGTATGCTTTGTCGAACAAGCGTTTGAATTCCTTGATGACTTCTGGGCAGTCGGGACGGTTGAGCCATCGCCGCAAGTTAGCGCCTCTTATGAATGACTGGGTGATTGTGGCCTCCAGCTCTCCTCCAATTTGATCATTTGTGTTTATCCTTTGCAAAATTCCGATAAGACGCTCGAAAGGAAAACACCACCAGGAGATGATAGGACCAAAAAGAAGAAGGAAGTCATAGATGTGGAATGCGGCGTGGATATTAGTCTTGCGACCATGATCGGCCGTATGTGGATGGTGTTTATTGAGGCCATCGACCCAGTCCTTCATGAGCTTGCGATAATCGTGTGCGCGTTCGGGAGTGACAACAAATCTGCAAGCCAGTATGACGGCTTGGAATAAAGCCATGCTGTGGTCAAGCATCCCGAGAAGGCGAGATGTTTCGGATTGCTGATCTTGTGCAGACCCATCTCCCCAGAGAAGGATGAGGGCAATTGGAAGGTATATGGTGGCGAGGACGCGCCATTCATCAGCCTTAATGGTACCCGCATTGCTTTCACCGTAGTTTTTAGGCACTGAGTTGACCCACGAAGGCGTGACGGTGTCGGCGATAACATGTTGGATGAACCTCAGTTTAGTGAAGTCAATGGCTCTGGAGACAAAGTGGGAGTTGACGAGGGGCTTTGTAAGACGCTGCATTCAAAGAGACATTAGACGCAGTCGGGTCGACTGGATCAAACTCACCCAAGCTGTCAATTTGGCAATGTAATTGACCTTTTCGTCGTCCCCGCTCATGTCGAGACCCAGAGAGTATGCCACAAAGCGGAGGGATGGTAGGTTGTAGTGCTTGAGCGCCTTCGTCATGGCGGCCACCGCTTTTGCTACCTTCCTTCCCTCGGAATCAGCACTCGCAGCGTGCGGATCCTGGCTGCCCATAGCAACAGGAGGTGCAGCAAGCGGGTTCTGGTTGCCCACAGGAACAGGAGGTGCATCAGGTAGCGCCGCATTGGCCCCGGTAACGAGAGGACCGGTTAGCATAGATTGAATTTTGAGCACCTGTAGCGATTCCGTTGCGAGGTTTTTCAGACGGTATTGAGCAGCGACCTGATCAGTATATGGGATCCAATGGTGTTGGAAGCCAGCCAGGGGTTTTGTGAGACGCTGAAGTCAAACAATCATTACAAGAAAAGAAAAAAGGAAAAAAAAAACAGGTACGACTCACCCAGGCGATCAATTTCTGGGCGTACTCGGCTTTCCGCAGCTTCGCCCCTCTCACGCTTAGATCGAGACCCAGTGAATGCGCAACGAAGCGAAGGGGTGGTATGTTGTTAGACTCGAGTCGCCTGCGCATGCGCTCCGCCTCGGCGTTCGGACCCAGAGGCGCAGCGACTGGGTTCTCGCTGCTCTCGGGGACAGGAGGCATCTCCTGGTCCTCGTTGCCTGGGGGGACGATTGGATCACTGACTGGGTCCTCGTCCTCGAGAGCAAAAGGCGCGACCAGCCTCGATTGAATCGCCGATATTTGTTTTTCCTCTTTTTCGGGTCGCTTTAGGAGGTATGCGGGTGGGACTTGGTTTGGGTCGTATGCAAGCCACTCCTGCTCGAAAGCTACAGGCCCACGCTCCCGCTTTTTCGCTACCACAGCATCAATGCGAAGGACTTTGCGGCAGTGATAGTGAACAGCTCCCTCCAGCACACAATGCATCCCGTCAATTACAAGCATGCGGGTGGGGTCCCAGTAAGAAAGGCGCCAGTCCTCTGACCAGCGAACACCGTACTCCTCAAAAATTTGATCCCGCTCAGTCTGAGATTTCGCATTTTTATAAGCCCATGCTTTTTCCCGCAGGAGATTTATGTCCCTGCGACACCAATCCGGACCATCGAAATCTGTGCGGTTCGAGGTCTGAATACCGAAGCATTTGCACACCGTGCAGTAATGATTCGACCCAACGCCGGCGAAGCCAGCCGTTTTCCGGGCGGCAGGAAGGTCATTGACCGAGATGACGACCGCCACATCAACGTCTCGGCCTGCCGGCGACGACCCTGCAGGGGAGATGTGAAAGCCGCGCTCCCAGCCAACAACCAATTCATTGACGAGGGGACGTTTATAATGATTGATTTGGTCGCCGTTGGGTTCTTTCATTCCAGGAATGATGCTGAACCACATAAACTCCGGTTTGTTCCGTATGTCCTCATCGAGATTGAGGATGGTGATTGATAGTATCCCAATGGAATCATGATTTCCTCTCTTCGAGGTTCCATGCGGATTGAAAAAGTCCAATTGGACCTCAAGAGCTAGCCGCATCCTGTTGCCTCGGTCGATGAAAAGGGACTTTTTGCCAGGCCCATTGAATGTCCGCAAAAAATCGGCTTCAAATACGTTGGTAACAAATTCGGGGCACTCTCCGATGGAAGCGAGAGCCTCATCGCACGCATGATCACACATTCTCTCAGTTTCAGGATTAGAAAGCAGGCGCGCCAAGTGATCCACGAAAGACACATAAAGGAAAGGCTTGATCGGTCGAAGTTTCCCGTTACGGTCTTCCAGCAATGGCTCGGAACACAGTCTCTGACTACTCGTCTCGAGGACATAATTCTCGCAAGCGCTGGGGTACACTCGATCACCGGTGATGCGATCCTCCTTGGGTGCATGCGTGAAGTGGCAAGAAGGACAGGTGGCGTAGATCGTTGTTTTCGAATCAAGTTTGAATGTGTCCAAGGCGGCACGGAGACTATTCGGCAGCTGCTGCAGTACATGTTTCTGGTGGAGGGTATATTCCTCTACTTTAGGAGCCAGATTCATTGACATGACCAGCCGAACGACCATCTGCACGATTTGGATGATGAGATCGCAAGGCTTGCTGCTCAGTCCTATGACGACGTGGCAAACGACAGCTAGCAATACCATCAATTGAGCAATCAGGTCGAGGTGCTCGATAGGATTGGTATGAATGTGAGCTATTCGAGGCGTGAGTGCAAGAAAAAACTGAATTGAGAAAAGGCTGACCGGCATCGTACCGAAGAGGCGTCGTCTCGGTGATCGCGACCTTGTCAGACAAAAGCGCCCCAAGGTAGTCAATACGGTGGTCCAATTCGCGGAGCTCCCCCAAAACCTCGTCCCTTAATCCAACTAATTCGGGCCCCCCCTTCACAATTCGCACACTCCTCAAGCGCATTCCCGAAGAGTTGACGACCGCAGTCGCGGCATCAATGGCGAGGCGCATAGATTGGTGGTGGTCATTCTGGGCGTATAACAAGTCGATATCGTCTATGGTCTTTCGAGCCATTTGTACTCGCTTTCGGATATCGAGGAGAACATCTTCGTTTCGTTCTACAGACCGCATTCCAGGGTAGTTGGTTGAACCCACGAGTGCAAAAACACCAGGCGTGGCCTCTGAAAGCGGGATTGGATTGGGGGAAGTGGGGATATCTGCTGCATGCAAGTCCTGGAAGTCGTCGCGCGAACTGAATAGCTTGGACGGCTGTTCATGAACACGAGGACCGTCGTCTGTCAAAGTAGTCGCAGTGACTAGATCAGCAAGGCGATTGACTTCTTCAGCAGCTCTGTATTGAGCGAGCTCCACTCGATGCTCGATGTCGGAAGCAGGGATTCGGTGAGTCTCGCCATTGTTCAAGGGACAGTTTGTGCAGAGTTCTGTCCTGGCCGCGGGCATGCTGGCCTTACAGCACCGGCAACGAGCGATTTACACTCGTTGACCAAAGTGGTCAGCGCTACACCGGCAACGAGCGATTTTACACTCAGGCAACGAGCGATTTACACTCGTTGACCAAAGTGGTCAGCGCTACACCAACGAGGCGTGCATCGCCACAGAGACCAATCTCGTGACCTCGTCTTCATCAACCCACAACATGACAACTTTTGGAAAAGGTTTCTGGGTGTAAATCGCCTGGTAATCTCGATCAACCTCAACTTGGAAAAGGTTTCTGGGTGTAAATCGCCCGGTAATCCCATACAACCATACAAATATACATAGCACTCAAGATATATCATATTAGAAGCGACCTCAACTGCAAATGCCCACCGTCACAAGCAGCGTAATCGCACCGGACACTTGTTAGAAGCGACCTAGCTGTGCCATTGCCCCGCCAACTCCAATATTCTGGTAGAGGAATGCCACCGTCACAAGCAGCGTAATCGCATGCACGACCATCATCAGATCGCAGGACATGGTAGCGCGACGCCCTGCGCCCCTCCTACGCCAGACATAAATCTCGTTCGATGCGCCCGCCTGGGCGACGCCGGACTTGGCCGTCAAGATGTTCGTGACCCCGTTGCAATGGGCCGCCTGGTTTGGGCGACGTCAGTCGAGAGACTTGAGATATGAGGCTCAGTACCGTGACAGTTTGCACCCATGCGCTTGGATCGATCCGAAGCTCGTCGAGCGTTTCGCCAGTCGACCGATCGAAGACATAGACTACCCCATGGTCGCTACCACCAACAATCTCGGAGTTCTCGTTGGCAAAACAAACCCTCTGCGCTCGGGGCATATTCTGGGGGCTCTTCTCGATTTTGAAGGATTTGATCTTCACATAGCGGTTGTTTTGAAGGCGGTAGATATCGACTCCCGACACAGGGTCACCGATGCACATCGTCGTCTTGCTAGAGTCGACACAGCCATCGCCACTGGGAGCTATTAGTTTCAACAATGATGGGAGAGGTCCGGTCCACCCACATCAAACCACCGACATCCCACGTTGTGACAATTTGGCCAAGGCGAAGGATGTAGCTTCAAATAATCAAGTCAGCCCATGCAGCGCCGTTATCCCACTACGCACATGTGTCCACTGTGGACGCTAAACACCATTACATCCCTTTCATTGCCGTTCATTTCGCCAAAGGCGATAGCTTTCGGGATGCTGTTCGGGATGGGCCTCGAGTACAGCAAGCGAAGATTCATGTCCGCGTCCAGTGAGTACATTTGAACGATACCCTTCCGGTTGCAAACTGCGACGCGGCTCGAGACAGCATCGAATGCGAGCCCGGTCACTTCGCCAGGGTTTGTCATACGTACACACGACGACTCAACGAAGTCTGGTCCCGCCTTTTGCGAGTCGTTAGCGTAAAAACATGGCCGTCATGACGCATGCTTACTGCGCCCTGTCGCCAACACACTATATAACCTCCTTGCGTTCCATAAAATAGAGCATCGCCAGGGTCGTCGGCACGCCTAACCCACAAGATGGCCGTCGTGGCCCCTCTACTCCCTGGGTTGCTGAGACCACGAAGCTGCCGCATCTTCTGGAGGTCCCAAACCAAGGTACCGTCAGCCCCTGTATTTTTCAAAGTCAGTCAAGCTAATTTGCCGTTTTCGAGAGTCACCTCCGCTGGCCAGTAGCTTTCCGTCGGCGGTTGCGCCAAGAGTTTCTATCGGCCCAATGTGCCCTTGCAAACTCTTGTGGCAGACGTAGATGCCGTTCTTTGTGGACGGTGCTCGAGCAAGGTGAAAAAACATGGGATGGGTGTGTTTGTCAATGAGGCTTTCAGTACGTTTCTCGATTTATACACTTCGCTATTGTTTCAGCGAATATCAGCTGATGACATACACTTTCGCTATTAATATTGTTACTGTCGCTCGTTAATATTGTTTCTGCGAATACACCCGGCTGTTTCTTAACGGGACCGCGCCGGAACCTATCTATCCGTATCTGTCTCTGACATACACTTTCGCTATTGTTTCTTAACGGGACCGCGCCGGAACCTATATATCTATCCTTAAGCTTCTTCTCTCTCTTTTTGTCTCCGCAGAAATGATCCGACGCATATGCGCAATTAATCCCAAGGCCTATAAAAGGTAGCATCAGCGTTGATCGGTGGATCGCAAGCGAAAACAATAAGCATATTAGAACATTGCTCAATGCTGCTTTTTAACGCGTGCCTACTCAAAGCTGCTCTTCATTCCAAGTGCCTCAACATGCTCCCCACCATAGACTCTCCCTACGCCGAAGCACCGCCGCCTCCACCACCCCAAGTACTGCTTTTGTCGGCCACGGACCTTCACCTCCCGACCTTCCCCCCCCTCCTCTCGCACGAGGACCTCATCTTTACCTCCGCCTCAGAAGCCATGGCCCAGGGCACTAAGGGGCCCAGCAAGGCGATGAAGGATCTCACCTTCGCGCAGGCTGCAGCCGCCGCCGATAACCCTGCCCCATCTGCTGCGACCCCGTCTTCTCGACAGAGCGTCCCGCCTTCGTCTTCGCAGACGGCCCCGCTCTCTGAGCGTGAAAGTCCTCTCACGGAACTCGCCGATGACGAAGCCCACTTCGATAGCGGCTCTGACGACGGGGTTCCGACGGAGAAGATCCCGTGCCCCACTGGCTTGACGCGCAAGACACTGGCCAAGCATAACGCCTGGGACGAACACGGTGAGACCACGCGGAAGATTACGGTATGTCCTTCTTCCCTTTATCGTCCCAGTCTCTCAGCCCTTTCCCTTAGGCGTTCGTGCACCAACTCGCCGATAAATACCTCAATATTGAAGAAGTTTTTTCTAACCAAGATCGTGCTGCAGTGAAGGACGTGTGCCGCAGGGTTGGTCGCCTTTTTGTTACCCAATTCATAGTACTCATCTTGCACCCAGGCGAAGGAGCGTTACCCCGTCCTTAAGAGATACGCCAAAAACTGGCCCACGAGGTGCATACTTCAGGCGCACCTCAAAATAACCAAGAACGCAGCGCAAGCTGCGGTCGTCTCGCGCCTCCGCACTATCACAGCGAACCGCCGAAAGAAAGTCCCTCGGTTGGTTGTATTTCTCAACATCTGGGCTTCACTATACTAACGGCATCTCAGTGTCTGATATCTGATATAGCAGCATTATAGCACATTTCACTACTTGGATACCAATTGAAAATATATAAATATATGCATATGCAAGCGATATGCAAGCGACAACCAGCGGATTAATTATAAGAAATGATTATTTTAGGCTGTGGCTTCACAGCGCTAGCCCCTCTATTAAAATGCCATCTAAATAAGCCACCCAACCAAAAAAATCGTCACATGGTCAACTCATTACGATTCCTTAGTTTACTAATCCCTTAGCTTCAGTATACATAAAAACCATAGCAATTGACATTCATAAGCGACAATAAGGGACAAAGTAGTAGTGATGACAGTCCGCAATAGTCCAACCACATGTACAGTAAACTCTGCTATTGGTCCGAAAGAAGAATGTCCAGTGAATCGAGGTTAACTTCAAGCACCCAGAAGGTGAAATTTTTGAAGAGGTGCTTGTGCACATCCGATACAATCAACCGGGCCTTGGCCCCCTTCGGAACGACGGCAGTGAAGACGATGTTGTAGTTATCGAAGGACCCGGGGAAGTATCTTTTCATCGTCGTTATCCCCCGGCTTGCCATCCCATGCGGCGCCATTTCTTCCTTCCCCCGGCCATTTCTGTTGAAGATTTGGTAGAGGTATATGGTGTCACCATGAAACCCAATGGCGTCGAAGAGCGGATTCATGGTGGCTGGCAAGTATAAAATATCCGGCTGGAAATGCTGGAATCTTTCCTTGGACTTGGGGGCACGGTAAGATCCACGCGCTTTGAAGAAAGATAGGGTGTCGCCGCCCGGTCCTGGTGTGATAAGCGGCTCCTCGTCCTCAACTTTGGTTTCAAGTTTCAATTTCTTGGGCTCGGGCCCTTGCGCGTCCTCGCTGGCCGGCCTCTTGTTGGATGGCAGCGGCGGAGGCATCTCCTCCATAGACGACATTCCCGACAATCCCCTGCGACGCTCCGAGCTTTGGGAGGCAGGCTTCACGACTGGGGTCTTCGTTGGTGAAGTCGTCGCCCCCGGTGGTGCTGTAGCGGCCCTTGGGGATGGCGAGCTACTGGAAGTTCGTCTTATGTGCGCACTCGGGGTGGTCCGAGGTATTACCGATGGAGACGGCGCGGTCGATATGATCGGGGAGGATGGTGTCGGATCGTAATCGTAAAAAGTGGCTGGGCCCTTTGGGCCATATTTGCCGTTCTCGTTGGTCTTTTTCGTCTTTTCGACGAGACGAGTCGTGGTGCCGTGGAGTTCATACCGACCATTCAAGAAGTCGAGAGCCAGAGCTTCCCAGCAGGATCCGATGAGGGGCCCGGCATTGGGATCACCACGAGTGGCCTGGTAGCGTTGCAGGTTATGTTCGGACCGTTGTTTTTTCGCGATCTTCCAAAGGATGGCTCGCATCGTGAGGCTCGACCATATACATTCCAGGTCATGATCACAATGGATGTTAGGCTTGAGGTTGCCATTTTCGTCGCGAATGTAAACGGCTTTCCGGATGAATGTTATCGCCCGTGATGGCAACGTGCTGATATCCGCTAGAGATGGGTCCTCGCAGCTAACGAGGCGGACATTGGTCTTCCATGGAATACCCCTCATCTGCTCTTCGATGGCGGCTAGTATCCGGCGTTTGTAAAAAGACTTTGTAGCAGTGAAGATCGTTCCAGGTGATGGCCCGAACGTTTGCAATAAATCTTGAAATGCATCCACCTCGCTCCATAATGACTTGTGGATCCGGTCTTCCCAGCCGTTATTGTGCAGCAAGCTGAGAAATATGTTAGTGTCGTGTAAAGTAATCACAAGCATCATCACGTACGCCGCAACCGTTTCTGTAACTGTTGGCGGGTTCATAATGAAGCGGATCGCTGTTCCAGCAAAAGCATGATCTGGCGCTGTCGACGCGAAGACGACACACCCAAAGTTCTCCGCCCAAAAGGGGGACAACCTGTTGCCCGACGACGCCCCTGCATCCACGAGGACGCAGTCGGGGACGACAGGATCAGGGGTTGGAATCTGTGATATCCAAGCGATTGCCTCGTCGGGCTGTCGGAAGGAGCGGTACACCTGTCCGTCTATAAAATAGTACGAAAGCTGCCCGCGAGTCCATATCGTTGGCAGCATGTGACGCATACGGGTGATGAGGATATAGAACAGGGAGCATGACTTCCCTATACGCCGGTCAGAATAGTGGAGAAGCTGAGGAGGCAAACTCACCAATTCCAGGGGAACCAACTATGTGGATCTCATTGTCCGCCGGCCCTTCGTCAACAAACTCCCAGAGTAATTTGAATTCCTTGAATACGACCAGGTTATCGTCTTGGCCATGACGCCTTTTGGTGAGGAGGGCAGGTATCCTCATGACTTCGGCATTCCTCAGTTTGTTCCATTCAGCTTCTGTTAGGACCTCTGTCTCCTCCGGGCCGAAGGACTCGGGGGTCGCTCCTGGAAATTCAGGCATTATCGAGAATAGCAGGTTCACAAACTGCGCTTTTCCGTCGTTGTCCGGGACGGTTAACCCAAGCGAGGGGACTGCGGGCTCCGGTGAATCTGGAGGGGGCACACCCCAGTACGTACGGACAAAATTCAGGAGGGAGGGGTGTTGACAGAGGGACCAGAAGTCACTCAGGTCCCTCGTCGTCTCGTCGTCGGACAGAGGTCGGGGGGATTTCGACTCGGCGGGCATTGCGACGTGGAGTGGCGGATGTCTGGCACGATCTGGGCGTATAGACCGAGGAATAAGCGAGAATGAGGTCTGGGTGTAGAACACCGAGATCCTATCTATGAGTGTGGGTGAACGAGTGGCGCTGTGGCGCGTTCTACGCTCACGGACCTGAGGTAAATAGAGGTGCGCGATGTGCGATTACCGGGTGATTTACACCCAGAAACCGTTGAACGTAGACGAGAAGGAGAACGAGGTCAACACGTGCCGTCAACACGTGCCATCGGAACCTTTCGGACCTTTGAATAACTCTCCATTGGCGGTGTTTCTGGGTGCAGGTCACCCAGCGAACGCTTTTACAGTTCTACGACCCGACGTTAAAAAAAGCTACAATTCCATGGCATTCATAGGGGAAAACATAGTAGCAAGAACAACGGCTTGAAACCTACCCCGAGTCCGTTTCTGGGTGCAGGTCGCCCAGCACACGCGCTTTTACATTTCTACGACCGTTTCTTGGCCGCAAGTCGCTCAACACGCTCAACACTGCAAATGCGCGGTTCATTATTGCATCTCCTTAGTAAAACCGTTTCTTGGGTGCAAGTCGCTCAACAAATGCGGTTCGTCACTCAACAAATGCATGGGCAGTGGGCATTTCTTGGGTGCAAGCCGCCCAACAAATGAGTCTGATTGTGCTATGTACTGATTTATACATGAAGTGCTGGATGTTTTACATTTCTTGGGTGCAAGCCGCCCAACAAACGAGTCCCTCTGACTGATTGTGCTACTGATTTATACCTGAAGCTGGACTTGCGTCTGGTCAAGCCGTCGGGACTCGAGGAGCGACTTACACACCTCAATCCGTGGGACAAACCTCGACGTGAGCCCGTGTAAATCCGTGAGGACACACATCCAAGGTTTCGGGGGTCTATATTAATGGAGGATCAGAGCGAACAAGTAGAAGCGAATGCACTATTTACCTGGCTTCGCTTGACTCCATGCGGACACAGGTCGACGTTTGCCCGCCTGAACCCGTGAGGGCAGATGCCCGGCATGGACGGTGGGATCGGCTGAGCCCGTCTGAAACCATGAGAGCAGATGGATGGCGAGGCTTCCCCCTGGAAGATGTGAGTTTGCGATTTGCGATCAATTCGCGCTAGATACACACCTCCTCAGTCTCACTAGTACTGGAATCGGGGGGAAGAGACACCACTGCACAAGAAACCGGAGAGATGTTGAGGTCGTTGAAGCCGCCGGCGAGATTCTCACTAGTACTGGAATCGGGGGGAGGAGATACCATCCTTTCTGCACGAGAAACCAGAGAGACCGGAGAGACTCCGATAGAGAGGTCGAGGTCGTTGAAGCCGCCGGCGAGCTCCTCAACCAACATCCCAAGAGGGCTGAACCCCTCGTCTATAACTCTGAAGATGGGGTTTGGAGAGTCCTTTAGAAATATTCAGTATCAATCGCAAATGCCTCAAGGCTATACTTTATAGTGATTGAGACGATGCAACATCTCTGTGGTCGACGCCATTAAATTGAGGGGCGAGTAAGAGTCTTGACGCCGAGTATGGTAGTGCACTTTGTACGGCTCGCATCGAAGGTGAGGGCTGCGCATGCGTCGAAAAGGGCTTGACAGTTCGGGTGAAGGGTCTAAGAAGAATGGCATAGATAGGTGTGTGGTTATGGGGCGAATCCTGCATACCAGCAATATTTAATATCTTGTCGGAAAAAGTGCAGGATTAATATTGCCACCGCGCCATTATTGTTTTCCGTCTTGAGCCTCGAATAATCTTGCGGAAATCTGATTTGCAGAACCTCCCCGCTAATTTGGATCTTCGTCGCCGCGCCACTTCTTTTGTCTTATTCTCCTCGACGACGATTTCATGATTTCATATAAAAATCCCACCAGCGCTATCGCTCTAGCTCAGCATCCATGAGCTCTCACCGCGCCTTCAAGTCTACGAAAACTTATCGTGAGTCGGTTTCCTGTATGTCCGTCTCGGAGTCCTGATCGCCCTTGTACTTGTAGCAGGGGTATTCTGTCCCCACTGTGACCCCTGTCCAACCTGCGGTGCAGGTCCACGGCCGGAGCAGCCAGAGATGCCAGCTCCCGCGCCAGTCAATGCAGTTCCCGCACTCCGCACCGACGGGCGCGGTGAGTGAACTTTGTCGTTGAATTCGTCCTTTCGCTGATTATACCGCCTCAGAGAGCATTTTGCCCACCATCCCCAGTCTCACTCCTTTTCGCCCTCTTCCTCTTTGAGGCCCACATCCAAGGAGGCTGGCGGCATCTCCTCATTCCCTACATTTGTGTCCTGCTACTCTGCTTCTTGTAAATGCACCCCTCGCATGCTGTAGCCCTATGCCACAATCCTATGCCTATGAATCCCCCTTCGTTGTTGCTGCCACACGGCTTCGTGAGCAATGAGCGAGCACTAGTGGGTCTTTTTCGCAGTCTTCCTTCCCATCCGGGACGGTTTGAAGCCGTTGGAGCGAGCACATGGAGGCGTGTCTTTCTTCCCGATTCGGGACGGCTTCATCGCTGATGTATGTCTTTCTTCCGATCCAGGAGACCTTATCGACAGGGCCCGTGCACAATGTCGAGCCATCCTCACACGCCATCCTCAGCCCATGGTCAGCAACAATTGAACGCCTCGGAGATCTTCCGAGAGATCCTGCATGGCGAGCCATAAGGAGAACAATAATGGGCCGATCCAGGCTTCGTCGGACCTTATATCGACGCTGCTTATGCTGGTATCCTATATCGACGCATTGGTATGAGGGCCCGTTCACAATCTCTATTGTTTTCACGCCATCCTCAGCTGACAATTGAACGCCTCGGAGATCTTCCAAGAGATCCTGCATAGCGAGCCCGACTTCGCAGCAGTAGTGGATCCTTTTAAACATCTCGGAGATCTTCCGAGAGATCCTGCATGGCGAGCCCTAGCGCGGAACAATAATCTGAGTAGGGGAGAACAATAATGGGCCGATCCAGGACGGCTTCGTCGGACCTTATATCGATGCTGCTTATGCTGGCAGCTTATGCTGGTATCTTATATCGACGCATTGGTATGAGGGTTCACAATGTCTATTGTTTTCACGCCATCCTCAGCTGACAATTGAACGCCTCGGAGATCCCGACTTCGCGGTACAGTAGTGGATCCTTTTAAACATCCCCTGAATCCCAACTTCTCAACATCCTGATTCCCTTGTACTATGCCCAGCCGGAGACCGTACGTGAGCCCTACCTCGAAAAAAGTTTGTGTTCATATGTCGGCTTCGTTGCGTGTGCTGACAAGTTGACAGAGTGTACTGAAGGATGTCACTGCTCGTCTCTACACCGCCCACCACGCCCCTGTCTTGGTCCCCGTGCAGGCCCGCTGTGCCTCCACCAACCCTCAAGATGCACGGTGCCCTTTCGTAGAGAACATTATGGGTTTCACCTCCCAACCCTACATCCACGACGTCAGCGTGTTGGTCCTACACCGAGGCGCTGATGGCCGTAGCGCCCTGTCGAGATTCTGGGTCTATTACAAACGCCACCGCCGCCTCCCGAAGAATTGGCGGCTCGGTCTCAAGGGTGACATCGTCATTATGCGGGTCGCAGCCAAATGCCACTCTTCTGTCGTCAATCTGCGCGGCTCGGATGTCAAGCTCGCGGACTTCGTGATTGCAAAGTAAGTTAAATTGCTCATTATAGAGAAATCCCTGAACGTCCGCGCACAGGCTCGCGGGAAAGGTGCGAGACTTTCAGGAGACGCGGAAGGCCGTGCGTCCTGAGTGCTTCATTATGCCGAACATGAAGAAAGTTCGAGAGCGCCGCACCTGATATCAATGTACATAAACTGCTTATTAATATAAAAACGATTGTCCGTACAAGTACTAGAGTAGGCCCCAGGCCCGTGGTGTTAAGACTGGTACACCATGACGACTGGGAAAAAAGTAATAAGTACAATGAACAGTACAATGAATAATAACTAAAATAAAAGACAAGAACGTCGGGAAGTTGAACGAAGTTGAGCAAAGCGTCGGACACTTTAACTGGTGTACATGACGACTGGAAACAAGAAACAAAACAATAACCAAAACAAAAGACAAGACAAGGAACGTCGGGAAGGTGCTGATAACGAAGGTCAATAAATACGTGCAAGAGCCATGTCCGCATGCCCTGCAATCGACCGCTCCATCTTCTCCATCTTCTGTTATACGTTCAGTTCAGACCGCTCCTCACCTAGCAGTGTAGGCATTCGTCATGGACGAGGATCATGATATGGCAGAGACGAGGCCCCCTGGCGTAAGCGACTGGCTAACGAACGAGGAAGTCTTGACTGAGTCTTCGCCAGCGCCGAAACGGAAGCGCCGAGCCCGACGCCATGGCCCCGAAACGCATGGCAGTTCCCGGACCCGACCGTCAGGCTTACGACAAAGTGATCCGCCAACCACCACTTTATGCTCATCTAATCTTCGACCACAGATGATAAGGATGAACGTGGCGGGGAAAGCTCGCATCGAACAGCTTGAATATGAATTGGCGGCCGCAAAGGCCCTGGCGGATAAGCAGGCCGAGATGACTCGTCTCCTCCAGGAGGAGTACACCACGCTGGCAGAAGAGTTTCATGAGTGCCAAGTCCACGAGAATCAGCTGGAAGGCCAGTTCATGAACGACCAGTTTGCACTAAGCGGCGTGGCAAGTAATTCCAGTATCTCCATCGAAGGCTGCTCACGCTTCCGTTAGAGAGCGGCCTACGAGCGCACTGCAGCGACCATGGTAGAAAGCCAGAACCAGCTCATGACCCAGAATCGGGCCATCGAGAGGCTGACCCGAGACGTGGTATGTTCTTGTGGTGGGATGGCTGGCGAAAGGACTGAACGTCCTGGATTTAGGTGGACCACACAAACGAGAACCTGGAATTGAGAGCTCGGATTCGAGCTCCCTCGGGCCCATCCTCTCATACTCCGCGCAAAGGGCGGGCCGCCAAGTTCCCAGTACTCCGGAACGTCAGTGCCACGGTGCAGATTCCTCTCGATCCAGCACCTCTTCCCGACCCACCCGCGCTTTCCTCTGCGAGACCCCAGGACGCATCACCTTGCACGGCGGAAGAGACGATTTACAAGGCGCTCCAGAGCTTGACCGCAAAGTCGAAGGTGACGGTCAAGCTCAAGAAACAGTTGACGAAGCGCAAATCCAATGCCGAGCCTGTTGCACCGGACGATGAGAACTACTGGAACGTACGTGAAAGGAGCACATTGCCGCACAGATACTGACACACTGTCCCAGCGCGAATTGCGCAAGAAGACATACAAGGTGTTCCGTGAAAACAAGCAATTCGACTTCATGAGTCACGCCCCAGTGTCCCCAGAAGAAATGAAGGCTTCTATCATCCCCAAGGAAAATGACTGGCGCTGGGACTTCTCTGAAGGGTATCGTCATTCCAGATGGAACAATGCCATCATCGTCAGAATCGTTGACATGACCCTTGCGGATCAAGTCAAGGAGATGGCTGCCTCTGTCGACCCCAAATGGCTGGAGAAACAGGTCCAGGGACAGATGATCAGGGCGCACGAAGAGTGGGCGCGTCTTAAGCCGAGAGCACTGCCTGGCGGTGGATTGGAGACAGCGGAGCAGGCCATTGCCCGTGCGGTGGCTTACCTGGCGAAGCGGAACGACAGCCACAAGAGCACGTCGGCCAAGACCCGAGTATGTGTTCATAGACGAAGTCGCATGCGAAACTGACGACGCCCCCAGAAGTTCGAGACTCGCTTATTGACAATCACCGTCACCATCGAGATCAAGGTCAGGGAGAGTGCTCTGGATCTGGGGACCTGGCGGAGGCTTCTGAAGGCGCTGGAGTACCTCCAGTCTGCTGGGATGTCGTCCGAGGAGGAGGACGAGGTGGAATATGAAGGAAAGCCGATGAAGATTTTCAAGGTTAAGGTGTGCATGTGGCGCGCACCAGAGATCGCTGATTATATGCGATTCATCGACAAGCAGACGGAAGGTTTCGATACCCAGCACCGTGGCCCGACCAAGGTGGTCAGGAAGCCTACTAATGGCATTGGGCGATCTCCAGCTCCCAAAGGTCTCCCCGAGTGCCTCTACAACACCGAATGGCTGAAGGAATTAAACCAGTTTGAAGTTGAAGCCCTGGAGGTCTCGGAGGAGGCATTCGCGCTGCTCGTTGCGGCGACAAGCAGGATGGTCTAGGAAGGCGCTTTCACGAAGTGACTCGGACAAAGTCTATAGTAGCAAACATGTGGATAGCACGCAGAAACACGATTTGTGCTTACATTGGCCATCGACGATGTCGAATAACACGTTCAAGACGGGAGCGGCTGAACGGGACGATGTATGCGCTTCAGGCATCGCGCGTTCGCATCGCCAGCGTTGAGAAGGCGTTTGTTGGGCGCCATCGACGATGTCGAATAACACCGATGTTCAAGACGGGAACGGGACAATGTATGCGCTTCAGGCATCGCGCGTTCGCATCGCCAGCGTTGAAGAAAATGTTGAGAAGGCGTTTATTGGGCGACCTGCACCCAAGAAACACAGAGTTTTGACGAGAGAACGGAGTGACGGCACGGGACGATGTCTGCGCTTCGGGTATCGCGCGTTCGCGTCAGCGTTGCAGAAAGTGTACTTGAGAAGGTGTTTGTTGGGCGACCTGCACCCAAGAAACACAGAGTTTTGACGAGAGAACGGAGTGACGGCACGGGACGATGTCTGCGCTTCGGGTATCGCGCGTTCGCGTCAGCGTTGCAGAAAGTGTACTTGAGAAGGCGTTTGTTGGGCGACCTGCACCCAAGAAAAGGAAGAACAAAGTGACGACACGTGACGATGAATGGAACCGAGGGTCACGAGACCGAGACCCTCCGTTTTGCAGTTACCCATCCAAGGTCAACGGTTTCCAGGTGTAAATCGCCTGGTAATCGCGTACCTCCTCTCAAGCATCATTGCGCGTTTGAAAGGCGATTCTCGGGTGTAATCCCCCGACAATCGTCTGGGCAATTGTGAATCTGCTTTCAAGCAAAAGCTTCGCGCGTTGCATAGCCCTCGAGTCCCGGGGGTAAATCCCCCGGAAATTCTGGTACATTGCTTTTGGTTATCGAGGAGGCATTACTTTTACTCATCGGGGAGGAGTTACACCCGTCCAGACCCGCTTTGTGCTCTCTTGTGTCTGCTTGCCACTGTGAAACGCCGCGCCTGCGGTAAGGCAAACGTTCATATCCCGTTGCTGTAAGCTAACTCTACCCAGACGTCCCTTCAGATGTCTGTATCCCGCTGCCGCACCATGATTGATGCACCCTGTGTGCTGGTATGTGTTTTCGTCTGTGCTTGTCTCGATGAAAATTAACACTGGCCGTTGTCCAGCCTGAAGGGCCTCTTTACGGCACTACTCAGACAAAGGCCAGCTGTACACGTGCACAGTGGCTCTCCCATATCGTCCTCAACACCCCCAGCCCTGAGGAAGCTCGAGCCATCGTTCAAGCACCATGATTCCCCTTTTCCGCAAGCCACGGTATCTTTCCCCACTATCCATATTTGCTTTCATTCCGAAGAATTACGCTTGGCGCGACGAGTTGTTCAAAACTTTAGCCATCCTCGTCACAAGCTGCCAATTGTCAGTGACCGGGAACATTTTTACCTTCATCCGGATATCGCTGGAAATTGGCTGGAATTAGAGAACTGCCTCCGTGCTCTGGGGAAGGAAATGCTTGAGTTGGCGCCCCAAGGCTGGTTGCCCCGGATTGTATACCGTTTTTCTTCCCCGCCCGCTTCAAGTTCCTGCAAAAGTTCCGAAGCGAGAAACGGCGCGCTTCGCTGCATGGCACTCAATAGACAACTTCCTGCCCCTTCTCGGCTACGTGTCGATGGGGATTTGGTGCATGCAGTGTGGGAGGCGCAGAGCTTGCTCGAGGTGCCGACCCTCCAGATTGGCGGTTCATGGTCACGGACAGGACCAAAGTCCATCCGACGTTCCTTGACTATGTCGAGAAATCAGTCGTCGGCAATTGGAACGAGGAACGTGATACGACTGTTTGAACCACCCGTGTAATCACGCATTTCGCGATTCTTAGCACTATTCTAGAACCTCTGTTCGGTGGTATAC
>JARJLE010000500.1:0-33864 GCA_029289555.1 Mycena latifolia
TAGACCTTTCAACGCCAAGTCGTGTCTTTGCAAGCAATGCTGTTTTCCGGTCACAGTCCATCCAGTTTTGTCCTGCCAGTGTTTTGTGCATCCAAGACAATGGGCTCGGAATCAGAATCGAAGGGAGGAAGAGTTCTTTCAGGAAGATTCTCTTCAACGAATAGACGGTTTGTGCGAGGGTTTAAAGTCTTTGAAGGTTGCATTGCAAGTTTTCTTTGGTGGGTGAAGGAAAGCGCGTCCAGTGATCGACCGATCGTTTGTTCTCTTTCAACCACATCCGTATTAAAAGGCAACCCGCCGGCGAGACCCTCCCTCGTCTCACACGCGCCAGTATGTCCCTGCCAGTTGTAGCCCCACCTTTCACCACTGTCCAAGAGGTCTTCAAGGCTCCCCACCCGCCAATCCGCGTTACTCCCTGCAACGAAGTCGCTTTGTCGCGCGAGATCATCCAGAAATTTCTCGACACCGTTGCAGACGACGGGGCTATCGGCGTGGCCCCCGCGTATGGAAAGCTCTGCCAGCTATTCGCCCTCGCCTTTTCCTCTGCCGAACATGTCCTAGTGGTCTATCTCGTGCGCAAACCCCCGGTCAAATAGGGAGGCCGAGCGCGCGACAGCTTCTCGAAGACCTCATCCTCTGCGCCGAGTCGCGCACCAAATATGCGTTCCGCATGGACCTCGTCAGCACCTCGCTCTACCTCGACCTCGGGCTGCGTGTCACGCGCGCGGTCGACCTGCTGTCCGCTGCACAGGACGGCCGGCAGTCCTTTGCCGCACTCTTAAGCGTTCTGGGTGGCGATGAGGGCCTGGAGAAGGACAAGCTCGCCACACTGTTCAAGTACGAGGAGAATGTCTGTGCGCCTGCCCGCAGATGTCGCCTTGCAGGCGTGGATGGCGTGGCGCGCGGCGACCCTCGATTCCATGGCAAAGCGGCTCGCCGAGGTACCCAGGATCGACACGCGTGCGTTCTCTGAGCCGGTAAGTCTTTTCATGCTTGGCTGAAAGATGCTGAGTCAACGCCCAGCGGCTGCGTTCCCTCGCCAAACTGTCCCGCGAGGCGCGGCGCCTCGTCGACCTGAAACCGATGCGCGTCGAGAATGAGGTGGCAAGCGAGTTCAGCTGTAAGGCGGGCAAGCTGCAGGTTACGTCGACGCGCTTCAAGACGCGTGTATTGGCCTCTAGGAACCAGGTGAGCCCAGCTCGTCGCTGCTTTTTTCAAATACTGAATTCTCGACAGCGGGTCGAGGTCGAGAGCACCATCGGGGGAAAGGTGTCCAAATTCTCGGGAAAGACCGAATTCGTCGACGGACGCGCCGCGCGCATCGCCCTGACGTCCGATACATTCGAGGGCGACACTATCCGCGTCACCACCATCGGCCGCGAGGCGCCCACGCGCGCCGAGTCTCACCGTGCAGGCATTGTGCTGAACGCGCTGCAGCGGACCTGCACGATCCTCGACAACCCGTTCTTCCAGACCCTCTGGCTCCCCGGCGAACGGCCTGCGTGGTCGACGATTCCCAACGCAACCCACGACATCTCGCTGTACTTCCCACACGCGACGCTCAACGACTCGCAGCAGGCCGCTGTGCGCACTATTCTGTCTAACGACAACGCCAACCGTGTTACCCTCGTGCAGGGGCCGCCGGGTACGGGCAAGACGACGGTCATTGCGGCGGCGGTTATTAGCATCCTGTCTTCCGTGGATTTGGAGCGCACGGTCTGGGTGGTTGCGCAGAGCAACGTTGCCGTGAAAAACATCGCGGAGAAGCTTGCGGACGTTGACTGCGACTTTACGCTGCTAGTTTCAAAAGGTGCGCTCTCGCTTCTCGGCGCCGATTTATTTCTGATGTGCTTCGACGCAGATTTCCACCATGATTGGTGAGTCTCATTTCTTTTGCCCCTGATGCGCAATTTATATGTGGGCCCAGGCATGAACATCTCTACGGGAAGATCATGGACAACGTCGTGCGGTCCGACGACTTGACCGACGACATCATCGCGATCGAGGAGCGGATCTCTGGCACCCGGGTCGTTCTGTGCACGCTGAGCATGCTCTCCAATCCCAGAATCTCGCCGATCACGCGTATTATCCCGATTCAAACGGTGATGGTGGATGAGGCCAGTCAGGTCCGTCTCTGACCTCTGCACATCTTTCTGGCAACTCACATGAGTTAGGTGGAGATCGGCAACTTCGTCCCCATGCTGTCCTCCTTTGCAACATCGTTGCAAAAGCTCGTCTTTATCGGAGATGACAAGCAGCGTTGGTGCATTTCTCTATGCACTTTGCACGGCTAATCGCTACGAACTTTGAAGTACCGCCATATGGGCAAAACAACATCTACTCGCTGCAAAGCGTCTTCGAGATGGAGCATTTGCGCCAGTCCGCCGTCTTCCTTGACACCCAGTGTAAGCTTTCAATGTTGGTGCCACTTTGATGAAGGACGCTCACTCGCTCAAATAGATCGGTCGGTTTGGTTCCTCCCTCTGGAGATATTCGATCCTCATTCTGTTTCTCAGCATGCCTGAACAGCTCGGCTCCTTCATCGGGAAACATGTCTATGATGGCAAGCTCAAGACCGTCCATCCCATTACTACTCCGTGCTGTCGGTTTATCAGCGTGAAGGGCACAGAAGTCGAGAAGGGGAAGAGCTGGATCGTGCGCATCTTCCTATACAGTTTTGTTTCTGGTTTGACCTCCAGTGCAGAACGTCGCGGAAGCACAAGCCGCGGTTGCAGAGGCTCGTCAGTGCCACGCGAAGGGGCGGTCGTACCGCATCATCACGCCGTACGATGCGCAGCGTGCGATGCTCGAGACAACGCTCAAGACGGCCAAGATCCCGTGGGAGAACAAGGTGTTCTGTGTTGATTCGTTCCAGGGTCAGTATCGTTGTGACATCGAGTATTCCAAGTCCTGACGTGCCATGACAGGGAACGAGGACGACTTCGTGATCCTCTCGACGGTGCGCACGGAGAAGATCGGGTTCCTAGCAGAACAACGACGCGTCAACGTCATGCTCTCGCGGTGCAAGAAGGGCATGGTGATATGCACTAACCGCACGTTTCTGCAGGGCGTGGCGAAGGACTCGCTGGTAGGTCTGCTTGCCAGCGAAATAGGACCCAGCGCATGGAATTAGACGCGCGAGTGGGACAATACCTCTATGTTAGAATATACCCCGGTTTTTCATCTATAGGGCTTAGGGATTAGAGGCGCGAGTGCGCGATACCTATTGGATACTCAATAGAGATAGAGTTATCATATATATCCTGCAATGACATAGAGTCCGCTCAGACTTACTGGACGCGCTACCTTTCAATTCTTTGTTCTCGGCGCTTCGCGATCCCGTGACCGTGAGTTGGGCTCTTCTCGTCAGCCTCAGCCTTGGACTCTCACTTTGCTATCGATGAAGCAATCTCGCAGAAACGAGGATTCGGTGCGCAGTGCTACTCGTTAGCCGATATGTCGTGCTTACCCCTTGTAAAGTTTATGCAAACGTTGCTGGATGGAGTGGAGAGCAAGCTGGAACTCAAAACGAAGTTTGAATCCGATCTCGACCGCGATTTCCTCTCCGTGTTTAACCATGCCAGTACGTTCGCTCATCTCTACGTCTCCCCTCGGGTGAACGCCGATATCATCAGGTCCCATCGGAATCGCTCCAGGATATTCCAAGTCCGGTGGATTGGTGGCCCTCGCTATTGCAGACGACACCTACTGCCTGATCGTGCGATTCTACAGCAACAGTGGACACAATACATCACCTGCCAGCCCGCGTGGTAAGGGACGTGGCGGAAGACGGTCAGACCAACCTGCGCGCGACCGTGATATGTCTGGACGCAAACTGCTCGAGGAACTAATTCTCTGCCGCACCGCTGGCGATCTACTTGCCTTCGACCTTGGCCCGCTTTCTATGTCATTGTATTGCGGCGTTGATCTGCGTATCACGAATGGCATCGACATCCAATCAGCGTTCTCTGCTGTAGATCGCAAACCGCTGAGCGCTATCAGAGCCGCGGTCGGCGACACCATCCGAATCTTTGAGGAAAACGTCAGGGACGTCTTCGAGAATCCCATATACGACCCAGATAAAAATGTTCATTGCACCTCGGATCTTGCGATGCGTGCATGGATTTCTCAGTATCTCGTTGGCATCGGCAATGGCGCGGAGACGTTCATGAAAGTAGGGAAGATTGATACGAAAAAGTTGGAGCCTCAAACTTTGAACGTCCTTGCGAAGGTTAGTCTCCAACAACAGACACTTTGTCATATCTCACCCGCTCTTTGTTCGAACCCGAAGATGACGGAGGATTCGCTGCGCCTTACCCACATTAAGCCGTCGGAGACGAAGCACGGGTTCACCACCACGCACAACGTTGACGGCCTGGGGGTCAAGTCCGCCGCCTACAAGGACAAAGTCCGGCCCAATCAGGTGAGCCAGAGTTCTCTTCATTACACCGCCATTGGCTAATGTACACTCAGACCTTGATCATGTCTGTGCAGACCGCGAGCGGCGCAACATATACAGAACATGGCCAGAGCGGTGGTGTTGACGGAAGAACTGCCTATCTAAACACTGCCCGCGCTCTCGACAACTCCAAGACAATTCTGAGCATCAAGTCCATCGGACGAGATGATCCGACCACTGCCGAAGCTCAGCGAGCGGCCGCAGTACTTCGTGCTCTCCAGGGAGACCTGGCACTGCTCACAGATAATCCCTGGATGAAAAACATCTGGCTTTCTGCACCGGCTGGGGAATCTAGTGATCCTGAACTTCTCGTCTGGCCACCGGAATGGACTCTATCTGCGGGAAAGCCTGCTCTGTCTGCATCTGCTCCAGCCTCTAAGGACAATCTTGATCGTCATAGTAATCTAAACAAGTCCCAGCAAGAAGCTGTGGACACCATGCTTTCTCGTTCTGATACACACAGAATCACCATTATTCAAGGTAAGCATCTTTTAATGACTGTGTGCAGAACCAAATACTCATCTTTATTTACTTTAGGTCCTCCTGGGACTGGAAAAACCTCAGTAATTGCTGCATATGTTCGTTCAGCCATTGAACAACATCAATCTGGTGTGTTTATAGTAATATTTATGGAAATATTTATCTAAAGATGACTGAAGGCATCTGGTTGGTTGCAAAGACCAATGTTGCTGTAATTAATATTGGAGCCAAGGTGAGTTTTTGATGATGTAATTCTGGTGAAATTGTATTGATTCTAGTGTTAGTTACTCTCAGCTGGCTTTACAGACTGGAGGCTCCTTGCCTCAAATGAATTTGCACACTCTGATTGGCATGGACACCTTTATGAAGGCATTCGGCCTTACTTTATCCGATCAGATGAGTTTTCAAAGATAAGTGATTCCAGGTTCAAGGGATGCCAAGTAATGTTATGCACATTAAGCATGGTAAGATCTGTGATCTATGAGGTTGATGAAACTAAATGTTCTCAGCTTTCAAATAAATTATTGGGCAAATTTACACGCCAAGTCCCTGTGAACACTATTGTTGTTGATGAAGCCAGTCAAATTGAAATTGGTTCGTCTTTCATATCTTCCTTGTTTTTTATTTTTATTTTTATTACTCATTGATATTCAGGTGACTACATCCCTGGTGAGTTTTTTGGAATCTTTGACATGCTGTTTCTGACAATACCAGTCTTCACAAAATACCACAAAACACTTCGCAAGATGTGTTTCATCGGAGATGACAAACAATGTATGTGTCTTGATTTTATTCTGTTTCTGATGACTTACACTTTTGCAGTGCCACCATATGGTCAAGAAGACCTGCAAGACCTTCAGAGCATCTTTGAAATCACACACCTTCGCCGGTTGTGTTTGTTCTTGGACACACAGTGTAATGTCTTGTTCTCTATCCTTGTTTATCACAGACTTATGAACATCTCAGATCGAATGCCTCCCCAAATTGGAGCCTTTATATCAGCCAGTGTATATGATGAGAAACTCAACTCTAATCCCCAACACCCTATTCCTGACTCGGTTGTCGCCTGCCAGTTTATCAATGTTCTTGGTTCCAAAGAATACATGCCTGCCACAAGCAAATCTTTTATTGTATGAGCCTTGTTTTTCCTCTCTTTTTGTTACTGACAGTCCCAAAGAATACTCTTGAAAGTGAAGCTGTGATTAAATTGGCACAACATCTCCAGGAGCATGAGAAGCGCTATAAGATTATCACTCCCTATGATGCTCAGAGGGTGTTGATTGAGCAAACCATGCAGAAGACAGAAGGTCTTCAATGGGAGGAAAAGGTGTGTTATTGTTCTTTATAAGCATTCCTGTCACTCACTATTCCAAGGTGTACAATGTCGACTCCTTCCAAGGTTTGTTTCAGTTTTCTTTTTTTTTTCTTCTTTTTTTCACACTTGACATGTTTTCAGGAAATGAGGAAGACTACATTATCATTAGTCTTGTGCGGAGTCTTGCACTTGGCTTTCTAATTAATCTCAGGTGAGTTATCAGTTTTTGTTTGAATTCTGAAGCTGACATCATTTAGACGAACAAATGTTATGCTAACTCGATGCAAGAGAGGGATGTACATTGTCTCCTCAACTGCATTTGTCTCCAGTGGACCTGGAAAGGACTGTATTGTGGGTGAACTCAGCAAATATGTTGGGGATATTGGGTGGCTGGAGATGAAGGATGTCGAAAGCGGGGAGTTCTTGAGCAACCCCCGCAAGCGGGAGCTCAGTTGCTTAGGCTGATGTGAATTGTCAATTTTGTTTCTTGATAGCTATTAAGTTGTACACTTTTTGTGGATTACTAGCGGGGATGTATAGAAAATGGTGGAAAAGCAATGTCTACATGCACAAGATTTACAAATGACTGGTTGGTGCTGAGCTCTGTGAGATGACGGCACTGTCCGTGTTAAGACATAGAGTCCGCATGTCATATAGGGCCTCGAAGATGGCGTCCTTGAGACCATCCGTCGACGAGCGCGGGGACGAGAACTTGGACTCGATCCCGAACTTGATCATATCCGGTGCGGCAAGATCTGAAGACCGACTTAGTTCTCGTCGACATCGGGGCGACATCACTTACAGTTGATGCCGTAGCCATCTTCG
The DNA here is from genome assembly GCA_029289555.1 of Mycena latifolia. Taxonomy (NCBI): domain Eukaryota; kingdom Fungi; phylum Basidiomycota; class Agaricomycetes; order Agaricales; family Mycenaceae; genus Mycena; species Mycena latifolia. The sequence continues at coordinate 7,080 of JARJLE010000500.1, forward strand.
TACATGGCCCCGAACCTGACGTACGTCGATTAGGACAAGCTGCACATGAACGACAAGGACGCACCCGGTTCCCCTAAATAGATTCCCCGCGCTGAGGCCGCTGGTGCTCAATTTCCATGTTTGGCTCCGCTGGAACAGCTCGTCTTCGAAGAGGGGGGCCTCCTCGCCACTGAGCGGACGCAGCATCAGTCGGAGGCCGAGCAGGTGCCGATCGATGCCGCGCCCAGTCGCAGCCTCGCGTGTGAGCGACGAATGCGCGTGCAGCGCATGGTGCAGGAGATTCCGCCGACTTTGTTGCTGATCCAGACAGACACGAAGTAAGCGGAGTGTGATGGTAGGATGAGGAAAGAAAGACGCACCGATACGTTGCCGTCGACCATCCCGAGCACCCACGCACGGCTCTCCTTCGTGAACGTCCGGATCGTCTCCGTCCGCCCGCGCTTGAACATCCGCGTCAGGGCTGTCTCGTACGTCGCTGTGAACTCCCCGCGCGTCTTGAAGTACGCGAGCTGGAGCACCATCTGGATATATGCGTCCGGCGACTGTTTCACTGGAGAGGCACATCATTCGGCGCCTAACACGAAGAAGAGATAGACGAACGGGCGCCCTTGATCCAATCCGTCCCGTACTCTTCGAACCAGAACACGTTGGCGTCCGAGTCATCGATGATCGCTTTGGCGCGGGCCATCGCGTCGGCACATTCGGCCTCGAGCTTCGCGTCGATGTCCCAGTCAAGACGTTCCCATCCCGATTTATCGGAGACGTGCGACGCGAATGGGGCAGGCTCTGGGGCGTCGAAGGACGCCGGGTCCACACCCTCCACCAGAGCCCACTCTGCGACGATGCTGGGCACCAACGCGTCGCACGGAGAGTGTTCGCCGGTCGAGCCGGCACGAGTCGAGGGGTCTACGATGATGGTGCACGGTTTGTCGAATATCCGGTTTGCGACATTGGAGTTGGTCGAACGGATCGCTAATAGGTGAGACTTGAGCCCCTCCTGACCGGTGAGCGACGACGACGGGGATGGTCCGTTGAGACTGAGGCCTAAAAGCGAGTGACAGATGGTTTGGTGGGTCTTCTCGTTTTTGGGTGACAAGTTGAGCAGATGCTGTAGATTCTACGGAAAGGTAAACGACTGGAAGACAATGAGTGAATGTGAACGGACCAGGGTCCATTTATCCCGCTCGTCGGCAGTGAGGGCGCCTATGGGAACGGCCTTTTCCCCAGCAGCCAGCCTCTGCTGTGCGTCCACAACAGCGGAGCGTATGCGGGTCTCCATCTCCTGCACCTTCAACAGCTTCGGCGGCGAAGTCGGGTGATATGCAGGGATGGCATAGCACCAGCCATGTACCATTATATATATGTATCGTGCGTCGGGTTGGGTCGGCAGGGGAGGCTTGGAGAGTATATCGCAGATGGGCTTTGGAATTCGCGCCATGTTGAACAATTTTGAGACGCTGTCGCGCAGCCATATACCTGCACGGGCTCAGCGACTGGAATGTTATAGGAATAAGGCACGCACCAGTCCTTGTTGTCTCTGGGTATAGTTCCTGCCTGGTGTCCATATAAATTAGCGTATTCGTGGGGACGCGATAGATTTAATTCACCGATCGAGCCGGTCTTTGAAACAAAGAACACGGTGCACCAGCCAAGCACCCCGGCGCACTTGCCAAGGTGAAATGTCGGTCATCTCCCTTTTCGCATGGGCCGGAATCTGATTATCGTCGTGAAACGCGAGCCACCAGTTGGAGTTGATGAGCAGCGGCGCGCGCCATTCGAGGTAGGCCTTCTTGATCCAGAAGTTGTCGTCTAGCCAGTTGTGCGGGGATGCTCTGTCAAGCGCTTTGGTTGAAATGAAACAGAGTCTCGACGGGGCAATGGACTACGAACCAAGGAGGCGGTCCTGGCAGAGCTTGCCGACGCCCGCAGCAAATTCGTCTGCCCATTTCGCGCGGAGAGAGTATGCGGTATGGAAGGGGAGCCCTCCGTGCGCCTCGTCTTCGAGGAGAAAGGGTTCTATGGATGTCAGGTAGCGGTCGAGGGTTTTACGAAGCTCTGGGACGGGCAAGCGTGGTAGACTGGGTGGTTTTGGTAGTGCTGCAGTTGAGGACGAGCGCATTAACGGACGGATGCGGAATCTAGCGGCAAGCATCTTATTTAAAAGACGCGGAACGCCAGCATTAGGATCTCGGGTCAGAACGCGACAAAAACTACTGCCAAGTTTGCCTCTGTTGTGGACTGATCCCGGAACAGACCGGACCGGCTCGCAAAATCTCGCTTTGACCAAAAGCTTTGGCCCAAATTATCCCAGTGTCTACCAGGCTCCAGCTATTATGGTTTCGTTTTATTCCCCTCGCGCAGCTCAACCTTGGGAGCATGCTCGTATTTACCAAAGCCCAGCGACGTTTGCACCTCATCATCTGCAGCATCGGGCTCCAGATGCCCCTTCTGATTTCGCCGTGCACTAATCACACTTTAATACCGGTAGCTCGGTCTAAGCTGGGCCTAAAACTCACCGGAAGAATGTGTACGACAGCACAATATCGTCAATATTCCGGCACGCTGGGTCATCCAAGATGTCCTTGTCGATGAAGAACAGGAGCGGCATGTCCACTTCCTCCCCCGCAAGAAGCTTCTGTTCCTCGAAACAGAAGCACTCGACTTTGGAGAAATACGGCGCGACCTTGACGGTGGTCTAAGTCTCTCCGCTGGTCCTAGCGCAGAAAGAGACGCACCCTGTCGGGCGTGACATTATACGTCGCAATCCCAATAATGTCTTGCTTCGAGTTGTTTTTCGCCGTGTAGAACGCGAGGCTCGTCTCGCCCGGGAGCACGGTCACGAACCGCTGTTGCGGCGTAAACGTCCACGGGAGCGCCTCGGCCCTGTCCGCGTTGAAGTGCACCTTTATCCGGTGGGCGCCCTCGACAGGAACGAGCCGCTCGGCCTCGAAGCGGCCGGTGCCGACGTTGGGAGTCCCCGCGAAGCCGGTGGCCGCGCAGAACATGCGGTAGAGCGGGACAGCCGCGTACGTGACACCCAGGGTTGCGATGATCTGCGCGCGCAGTGAGACAGAAGCCATCTGTGGCGCAGACGAGACCTACTACGGCACTGGAGTACATTAGCAGATTTCTATTCCGTTCCTTGTAGACATCGGCGCGTCGTCTGGGAGGTGGCTTGGGCGCCTCTGTGGATGTCATCCGCGGCCATGACAGTGGTGGGGGACGGTGGAGGAGCGGGGATCTATAGCATGGGCTGAGTCGCGTGCGACCAAGGAGCGTCCTCGAAAGTGGACGAAGAAATGGCATTCCGGCTCACGTGCCAGTGCGTCCTTTCCTTCCCCCGCCATGTCGACGTCGACCCCGTCGTCCTCCAAGCCGCCACCGCCGACGTCGGCCACAGAGGCCGAGATAGACAGGCTCCTCAGCCGTGAGGCCTCTGCCCTCCAGCGAGAAATAGAAGTAGAGCGTATCTTGAAGGCGTTCAAGCTCAAGTACGCCCCGATTGTTTCTCCTCGCTTTTTCGCTGCATCTGACTCTCGCGCGCAGTCCTTATGATATCCTAGACATAGACGAGTCATCTACGCCCGAAGAGATCAAGAAGCGGTATAAGCAGCTTTCGCTCAGTGCGTCTGAGACTCTCCCGTTGATAAGGCTGCACCCCACTCATCCCGATGCTGCACAGCTATCCACCCCGACAAGACCTCGCATGCGCGAGCCCCGGAGGCCTTCGATATACTGAAGAAGGTCTGTCCATTTATCCATCCCTGTCTCTACTGTCGCTAACACCGTGCAGGCGGAATCAGAGCTCTCCGAGGAGGCCAAGCGCGAGAACATCGACGCTGTTATTGCCCAATCGCGCTCGCTCATACTCAAGTCGCTCTCCCTACCGCTGACGACCCCGAACACGGACCCTGCGCTCCGCCGCCTAGAGCCGAGCTTCAAGGCCCGGATGCGCGCGCAGACCAAGGAGCTGCTCATCGACGAGGAGCTTCGGAGGCGCAAGTGAGTTGTTTTACTTTGTTCCTTACGCGGGCACTTACCGTTCTCAGAGCTATCAAGATGAATCTGGCCAACGAGGGGCTGGAGGCACGCATGAAGGATGCAGAGGTTGCGGGGAAGAAGCGCAAAGCGGAGGATGATAAGGTGTGGGAAGGTATGTGCCCACCGCCTGCGCGACTTCGCAGTCTTAGTCTAACCGCTCCGCGCAGATACGCGAGACCAGCGCGTTGATAGCTGGCGCACTTTCTCCAATACCAAGAAGAAGAAGAAGACCAAGGTTGCGCTCCTCGGATGACAATATACACATCGGACGGAACTGTTGTAATGTGTAATTTTTATCCATTTCTGTTGTCTACCATCATACATATATTCCATTATTCAGCGCTGACGCGACGCCTTGAATTACCCATCCAACGGGCGGCCGCTTAGGGTAAGTAAAGTTGTACAACCAACGGTTAGTCGGAATCCGAGATGTCGATGACCTCTCCCGCCCCCTTCATTTCGCCAAAAATGCGCCGCCGCACATGCCGTTGCGGTGCCCGCACGTTCTCCTTGTCTTCCATCTCATCGTCGTCGTCGATGGTGAGATCCACGTCTGGCTCCGCCTGCCTCCTGCCAGTCGCCTGGGCCTCTTCTTCCAGCTTTTGAACCTGTTCAAAGAACTCGGGGTCCTCAACTTCCATGTCGTCCAGCCCATAGTCGTCGGAGGGTGGGTCGACCTTCGGCGCGAAAGTCGTTTCCAGTTTCCTCGACTTGAGGCCGATCATGGGACGCGCGGAAGGAGGAACTTTAGGAGCGCGCTCCCCGTCCGAGTCACTGTCAATATCGATGACGGAACCCGTGCGTGCGGGGGAGAGGACAAGCATGCGGTCGAGGCGCGATTTGGCGCCTGCGCTTCCACTCGACGGGAAGTAGGGGGATGCTACAAGGGTCGAGGATGAAGAGGCAGCCATAGACGGCGCTGCGGGGACCCGGCGCCGCCGGGGTTGATCTTCGTCGTCTGAGTGGTGGTGCGACTCGACCGGGAGTGTGGGTGACGGCGGAGGCGATATCTCGCGGAGGGGGGAGCGGATCTCTGGGAGCGGAGGCTGAGGCGCTGGTTGTGCTGCGGCTTGTGGTGCTGGTGCGGGGTCGGGCTCTGGACGTCTGGTCGGGCACGGATAAATTTAAATGAAGGGGTGCTGTAGTAGTATACGTACCCTAGTCTGGACCGCAACCCTCTTGCAAATTCGGCCTCCTGGAGCGCTTCACGATCTTCCGTCTGGTGTCCTTTGAAGGTCACGCATGCTGGCTCCAGAAACGCGATTCCCCGCCGAATGAACACGTTCTTCAGGACGAGCTGAAAGAACGGGTGGGATTTCGGGCCTCAGCAGTGCACCTAGTATGCGTACCTTGTACCCCAGGGGTGTGACACCCAGCACCAGGTCGGGTAGTGGCCGGTACTCGATAGCGGGCAGCAGCGTCGCGCCGTCGCTCAGCTCGAGGCGCAACATACTGCGGGGGTAGTTCGGGACGGGGCCCTCGCCATCCACCTCCAGGTCCGCCTCGTCCTCGCCATCGCCGGCGCCCGCGCCAGCAGCGAGTCGTTCAGCGCGCGCGACGCGCACCTGGTCCAGAGAGAGGGCGCTCGAGCCGACCTCCGTAATCGCGGTGATTTCAACGAGCACTGGGCCAGGGAGCGTGCCCGACGGGGCGGCGAGCAGCGCGAGCGGGATGCCCGTGCCGTGGCTCATGGAGTCGCAGAGGTCCGACTGAAGCAGCTGCGCCTCGACGTGTTCGATAATGGCGGGCATGTGCTCGGCAGGGTCTAGGTGGTGCTCGGCGGTGACCCATGCGTAGCAGGCATCAAGCCATTCGGGGTCGACGCGCGGCGACGGGTAGTTTTCGTCGAGCCAAGCAGAGAGCTGGGGCGGGATGGCCATTGCGCGTCGTTCGGCGCGTCGAGATGGCGTTGGAGGTGGTGGTAAAGAGACAAAAAAGGACACTGCGCGTGAATTCAAAGACGAGGAGTATAAAGGCAGAGGCACGTGTCCGTGGACAAAAAGGGAGAAAAGGGAGACAAGGGACGAGAACCTAAATTCTTAACTATGATACAACTAGTTCTACTTGGCCCATGCAGACGGACCGATTCCACTCGCCAAGAGACCCAAGAGAGTTTTCTTCGCCTTGCCCTCCACAAACGCCCGGCTGGTGCAGATTTTCATGCCTTTCTTGCAACGAGAGAGCATTACATTGACGCGTCGCGGTTCGGACAGGAAGCCAATCTTCTCTGTGCGTACGATGGAAAGGATGATGTAGTCGTCTTCGTTCCCTATGGCGACACGTCAGGACTTGGAATATTCGGCGTCAAAACGTTACTGACCCTGGAACGAATCGACACAGAACACCTTATCCTTCCATGGAAGCTTCGAGGCTTTGAGCGAAGCCTCGAGCATCCCCCGCTGAGCGTCGTACGGCGTGATGATGCGGTATGAACGGCCTTGGTTGTGATATTTACGCGCTCCGGCAATGGCTGCTGAGACTTCTGCAATGTTCTATCGCGCAGTAAGTAGCGAACGGCGAGTAGGAGGTGCAAACGTACGATCCAGCTGTTCCCTTTATTGATCTCTTTGCCCTTCTTGACATCGATGAAATGGCAGCACTGATTCTTATCCGAATGTACAGTTTCGAGCTTGTTATCGTAAACATGCCGGCCAATGAAGGTCCCGAGTTGGGTAGGCATGCTGGAGGATATTAGCATCGAGTCTCAGCCTGGGAGTTCTCACACACCGGTCTAGGGAATTGTCAATTGAAATACTAGAAACGGCGCCGGAACACGTACATTGGGTATCCAAGAAAATAGCGCCTTTGCGCAGATGTTTCATCTCAAAGACGCTTTGCAGCGAATCCACGTCGCTTTGTCCGTAAGGAGCCACTAGGGGATCATCAGTTTCCAAATGCATCGTTATAGATTGCGTTTACATTGTTTATCGTCCCCAATGAAGACCAACTTGCGTAGGCATTTGGAGAACAGGTTGATCATGGGCAAATAATTGCCAATTTCCACCTCAATCTGCAGTGAGATCCAGTAATGCGGGTAGAGGGAAAGACCTTACCTGGCTCGCTTCGTCTACTACGACCATCTGAAGTGGGACGATCCGTGTGATGGTCGATATCCGGGGGCTCGACAGCATAGTCAAAGTGCAGAGGATCACTTTGGAGCCTAGAAGCTGCCTATCGGTCGCCACAAGGTCATCGACCAACTCATCAGACCTGATAAGGTTAGGGTTGATTTTCTCATATAGATGTTCGTGCCTTCCGATGAGATGTATCAGTATAAGCGATGAATGAGATGGCTTGGCCTACCAGTCGTAATGGAAGTCTATAAAACCATTAGTACTAGCCCGTGCGCAAACTTAAGTAAAGGAGGTACCTTTGGACACCAGAAGCTTAAAGTCCAGGAAATCGACCGACGCCAACTTCTCCGCGATATTCTTGACGGCGACATTACTCTGCGCGACCAACCATACCGTCTGGTCTCGAGCTGAAGAAGCGCTGATACTCATAACGGCGGCTGCAATGACCGTCGTCTTCCCTGTTCCGGGAGGGCCGTGTATCACATTAACAGGCGTATTGGACAGAATGGCTTCAACGGCCGTCTTCTGCGAGTTGTTGAGCGGGCGACTGGGAAAGTGGAGGGGAACAGCACGACTAGGCAGCAGTCCTGGTGGCGAAACAGAGCGTTCATGTGGTAGCCAGATCGTTCGAAAAAAAGGCGTGTCTGCAATGGTGGACGTTCCTTGCAGAGCCTTCAAGACGATGTCGGTGCGCTGTGCTTCCGCAGCGGTAGGGGCCTCTTTACCGACCGTGACCATTTTTATTTTGCCAGGCGGTAAATTGGAGTTGACGTCGAGGACGATATGGGCGGCCCGCCCATTGACTTTCTGTACTTTCCCTGAAACGATGCGTCTATCTTTGTCGTATATTTCGATGTGCTTGAGATGAAATAAGCCCACAGTATCTCATACAAACCCGAACCCACCTGATCTGGTGTTTCCCGCACACGAGTTTTGAATCGAGTCGAAGTAACATGCAGTTCACCCTGTCCGGAGTCGTACTCGCTGGCTATTTCGTTTTTAACGAAAGTAGGCTTCAAGGCTGACAGACGAGAAGCATCCCGGACCATCTTCGCCAAGACAGATAAGCGCTGTATGTAGGCATTCAACGGTGATAGAAACACAGGCTACCAATGCCACGTACTGTTTCAGTAAGCGCACTTGTATCGATCCGCGGCACCTTCTTCAAGCGCGGAGCCATATGATCGAGAGTAGCCGCCCGCCAGGCCACCCACGCGCGTAGGGCGATATCTTTGGGCTCTGTCGCACTGACTTTCTCTTCGCCGTTGAGGAGCTCCTTCACGTTGGGTTTGTTCAAATTAGCGAAGCCTCCTATCGCGTCCATTACCGCCTCAAGCGAATGACGAGCGGCCTTTGTGACGGACAGCAAGTCGACTGCACCACAGAGTCGAAGCCCCAGGTCAATAAACAAGGAAGTCGCGAGGACGTCCATGTGAAGTCCAAATTTCTGAGATCCTGTGCAGAGAATGAGTTCCCGAAGGAGGTCCCTTCCTTGTACGTTGGGTGCTTTCGCCTTCGTTTTCTGTTTCGGGAGGCGAACTAAAAGAACTTTGGAGCTCGACGCAAAGGCTAGGATAGATAAAGCACAGTTTGGGCCGTACGCAGGTGCAACGCCGATCACACCATCGTCTGCGGTGTCGAGAAAGTCCTCTAGGATGCGTGGCGTCAGGCTGGCGCACGCGCAAGGCATGACTAGAATCGGAGAGTGGGGCGTTTTGAAGATATTTTGAAGAATAATACAGGGCGGGTCCGACATGTTAGTGAGGGGGCAGAAGACGGTCAAAAACGTGCCGAATCGGGAGTGCGAGAGCGAAAGGTCCTATGACGTGAATTGGAGGTCTTAGTAGCTAGAATGGCTACTAGTGACGTTTCCCAAAGGAAAGGGCAAGAAATCACCGAAATCTCCCTGGCAGCTGGGCCTGCAGTGGTCACAGAGGAGGTAGTAGAAGGCACAGCGTGGATTCATTCTGTCGTGGGTCCATATTTACGTGGTAAACAAGTTGAATATAAATTCCTGTTCAGGAACTAGGTCTGAAAACCGATATTGTCTGATAAGCGAAAGGCTTGACTCCAAATCGTGGGGCCCACAAATTCAGTGGGATTCAACACAATGTTGAATCTCTGAACTTGTTGGGGAAGAACCGAAGGTTCGCAGTGCTCCTTGCCGCTTTGCGGCTCATCAAGCTGAGAGTCAGAGGCGGGTTGAAGCTAGAGGTCTCCACGAATCCTCCGACTGAGAGACTCGAGCAACAAAGGTAAGTCAGCTTGAACGGAGTGCGGAACCTTGGTTCGGAGGGCAATGAGATAACTCGGGTAAGCCCAAATTCCGAAATGGAGCAAATTCGGACTATCCCATGCACTAAGGAAAAGGGATGGGGGAGCGACGCGCGATTCCAGCAGCTAGCGCGTCGGGATGACGAGGCGAAGGCAGAAAGAGAGATGTCACAGCGGTCACATCACACCGCATCTTGCCGGAGCGCACCAGCAGCCTGAGGCTGGAATCTCGCTCTTTTTGCTTAATATCCTCTGATAATCCTAAGCCGTTGGTGCCTCACGTCAGGATTATCTCGGATCATTCATCTCTGCATTGTATACAGAGGACCGAAAATGTCTCGAAACATATATAAAATCGTTCACTTGACCTGCACATGTAGTCTCTCTTGAGTCTTGACAGACTCCCTCGCTCGTTCCTCGTTCTGAACTGCCAGCCTAAACCGTCGTGGCTCCATATGGACTCCGACTGAAGCAGCTGCGCCTCGACGTGTTCGATAATCGCGGGCATGTGCTCGGCAGGGTCCAGGTGGTGCTCGGCGGTGACCCAGGCGTAGCAGGCATCGAGCCACTCGGGGTCGACGCGCGGCGACGGGTAGTTGTTGTCGAGCCAAGCAGAGGGCTGGGGCGGGATGGCCATGGCGCGTCGTCAGGCGCGTCGAGATGGCGCTGGAGGTGGTGGTAAAGAGACAAGAGGGACAATGCGCGTGAATTCAAAGATGAGTACAAAGGCAGAGGCACGTGTCCGTGGACAAAACGGAGACAAGGTACGAGAACCTAACTACGATACAACTAGTTCTATCCGACCCATGCAGACGGACCGATTCCACTCGCCAAGAGACCCAAGAGAGTTTTCTTCGCCTTGCCCTCCACAAACGCCCGGCTGGTGCAGATTTTCATGCCTTTCTTGCAACGAGAGAGCATTACATTGACGCGTCGCGGTTCGGACAGGAAGCCAATCTTCTCTGTGCGTACGATGGAAAGGATGATGTAGTCGTCTTCGTTCCCTATGGCGACATGTCAGGACTCGAATATTCGACGTCGAAACGTTACTGACCCTGGAACGAATCGACACAGAACACCTTATCCTCCCATGGAAGCTTCGAGGATTTCAGCGCAGCCTCGAGCATCCCCCGCTGAGCGTCGTAGGGCGTGATGATGCGGTATGAACGGCCTTGGTTGTGATATTTACGCGCTCCGGCAATGGCTGCTGAGACTTCTGCAATGTTCTATCGCGCAGTAAGTAGCGAACGGCGAGTAGGAGGTGCAAACGTACGATCCAGCTGTTCCCTTTATTGATCTCTTTGCCCTTCTTGACATCGATGAAATGGCAGCACTGATTCTTATCCGAATGTACAGTTTGAGCTTGTTGTCGTAGACGTGCCGTCCAATGAAGGTCCCGAGCTGGGTAGGCATGCTGGAGGATATTAGCATCGAGTCATGGTGCCTGGAGGATTCTCACAGACCGATCTAAGGAATTGTCAATTGAAATACTAGAAACGGCGCCGGAACACGTACATTGGGTGTCCAGGAAAATAGCGCCTTTGCGCAGATGTTTCATCTCAAAGATGCTTTGCAGCGAATCCACGTCGCTTTGTCCGTAAGGAGCCACTAGGGGATAATCAGTTTCCAAATGCATCGTTATAGATTGCGTTTACATTGTTTATCGTCCCCAATGAAGACCAACTTGCGTAGGCATTTGGAGAACCGGTTGATCGTGGGCAAATAATTGCCAATTTCCACCTCAATCTGCAGTGAGATCCAGTAATGCGGGTAGAGGGAAAGACCTTACCTGGCTCGCTTCGTCTACTACGACCATCTGAAGTGGGACGATCCGTGTGATGGTCGATATCCGGGGGCTCGAGAGCATGGTCAAAGTGCAGAGGATCACTTTCGAGCCTAGAAGCTGCCTTTCGGTTGCCACAAGGTCATCGACCAACTCATCAGACCTGATAAGGTTGGGGTTGATTTTCTCATATAGATGTTCGTGCCTTCCGATAAGATGTATCAGTATAAGCGATGAAGGAAATGGTCTGGCCCACCAATCATAATGGAAGTCTATTGATTAAGTAAGTAATTAGTACTAGCTCGTGCGCAAACTTGAGTAACGCAAATACCTTTGGACACGAGAAGCTTAAAATCCAAGAAATCGACCGACGCTAACTTCTCCGCGATATTCTTGACGGCGACATTACTCTGCGCGACCAACCATACCGTCCGGTCTCGAGCTGAAGCACTGATACTCATAACGGCGGCTGCAATGACCGTCGTCTTCCCTGTTCCGGGAGGGCCGTGTATCACATTAACAGGCGCATTGGAGAGAATGGCCTCAATGGCCGTCTTCTGCGAGTTGTTGAGCGCGCGACTAGGAAAGTGGAGGGGAACTGCACGACTAGGCAGCAGTCCTGGTGGCAAAACAGAGCGTTCATGTGGTAGCCAGATCGTTCGAAAAAACGGCGTGTCTGCAATGGTGGACGTTCCTTGCAGAGCCTTCAAGACGATGTCGGTGCGCTGTGCTTCCGCAGCGGTAGGGGCCTCTTTGCCGACCGTGACCATCTTTATTTTACCAGGGGGTAAATTGGAGTTGACGTCGAGGACGATATGAGCGGCCCGCCCATCGACTTTCTGTACTTTCCCTGAAACGATGCGTCTATCTTTGTCGTATATTTTGATGAGCTTGAGATGAAATAAGCCCAAAGTATCTCCGACAAATCCGAACCCACCTGATCTGCTGTTGGCCGCACACGAGTTTTGAATCGAGTTGAGGTGACATGCAGTTTACCCTGTCCGTAGTTGTACTCGCTGGCTATTTCGTGTTTAACAAAAGTCGGCTTCAAAGCTGACAGACGAGACGCATCCCGGACCATCTTCGCAAAGACAGATAAGCGCTGTATGTAGTCATTCAATGGTGATAGAAACACAGACCACCAATGCCACGTACTGTTTCAGTAAGCGCGCTTGTATCGATCCGCGGCACCTTCTTCAAGCGCGGAGCCATATGATCGAGAGTAGCCGCCCGCCAGGCCACCCACGCGCGTAGGGCGATATCTTTGGGCTCTGTCGCACTGACTTTCTCTTCGCCGTTGAGGAGCTCCTTCACGTTGGGCTTGTTCAAATTAGTGAAGCCTCCTGTCGCGTCCATTACCGCCTCAAGCGAATGACGAGTGGCCTTTGTGACGGACAGTAAATCGACTGCACCACAGAGTCGAAGCCCCAGGTCAATAAACAAGGAAGTCGCGAGGACATCCATGTAAAACCCAAATTTCTGAGATCCTGTGCAGAGAATGAGTTCCTGAAGGAGGTCCCTTCCTTGTACGTTGGGTGCTTTCGCCCTCGTTTTCTGTTTCGGGAGGCGAACTAGAAGGACTTTGGAACTGGACGCAAAGGCTAGGATGGATAAAGCGCAGTTTGAGCCGTACGCGGGTGCAACGCCGATCACACCATCGTCTGCCGTGTCGAGAAAGTCCTCTAGGATGCGTGGCGTCAGGCTGGCGCACGCGCAAGGCGTGACCAGAATCGGAGAATGGGGCGTTTTGAAGATATTTTGAAGAATAATATAGGGCGGGTCCGACATGCTAGTGGCGAAAGTCGCAGAAGTAGTATGTAGTAAAGGATTTACGTCCGCGCATACTTATAGTCTCCTCTCGCATTGCAGCCTGCCTGCATGAAAGGCAAATGAACACGAAGATCATAAAGCGGTTGCCTAGCTGCACGCAGGTAAGGTGGCGTTCGATCGACAAAGGCATTTGACCGGGTCCGCTTCGAAGAGGCGCGTTGTAAAATACGATCTGGAGCAAATCTTGGGCGACTAATATTCAACTTGAACGTTCAAGCTAAAAATCGAAATGTGATCGTGACGTGGGTGACCAAGCGCGACTTGACTTCGGCTTTCTCTTTTCAGAAAGTTTTCGTCCCTCATTGTCCCTCATGGCAACTCCAGTCATCATCGGCGTCGGTGCCATCGCTGCCGCATTAGCAGGCCGGCATCTCATGAAGAGGGGCGTTTTTGGAGCCAAGGGGGTGGCAGAACAGTGGGCCAAAGGCGGCTTCCGCTCAAAAATGGACCGAAAAGAGGCTGTCGCAATCTTGGGTCTCAAGTACGTCCCTGACTTTACACACGTCAGAGTATATCTCACAATCTATGCAACAGAGATGGGCCCACTCTGCGAAACAAGCTCAAAGATGCCCACCGAAATATTATGCTCGCTAACCACCCTGACCGTGGAGGCTCCCCGTACCTGGCCAGTAAAATAAATGAGGCCAAGGATTTACTGGATAGAGAGACCGGGAAGCGTTGACTCGGGTATTTCATGGTTTGTGTGTATATTAGGTCGGTGGACACCAATTCGTCGTGAACGCCTTGCTCATCTTACGTCTTTCTTTTGCTTTCTTCAGCTCACTGTATCAACAGCTACATATCTAATTTTCATTCCCTGCTCTTCAACAACACTGCATGGTGTAGCCACGACTGTACTCTCAAGTTTTCCCGGCGGTGAAATTGACTCCAGCAGTGATCTCGTCGCATTCGCCCCCCACGGGCGACTCCTCGAGAAACGGGAAACAAATACCCCCGTCAGCGAAAGACGTCCCTTCCAACAGCCTCTGGCTGGCATCTGTTTTCAGTCGGCGTGGACTGCGGCTGCACTTGGGGAATTACCGATCTGGCCTGAAGGCATAACCAGATCCTTTTTTTGTAGCGCATACAAGCCGGGATGGACCTGGCTCCGGGCCTCAAGCTCTAGTCATAAACGGCCAACTTGCGCGCATATGGGAAGGAAACAAAAATTAGCACAGATACTGTAAGGTGTCTCCAAAATGCTGGTTGGACAAGTTGGAGACAAGTGTTCGGTATTGTACACAACAAAAGGAGGGTATGGTAAGTCCAGTGTTCGGTCCATTTGTACAACAGATTCCTGAATGACAAGCGGATTAATGATGAACATGAAAGGGCCAAGAATGACGCACAAAACAATACAGAATCACTGGCTTATCGTGAAGGAGTTGGCCGTTCCAATCGTGACAAGGTCTCTTCAAGACGCCTCGCCCTCTCCGCATTCTGGACTTCTTCCCAATCCTCGTCGACAGTAACGTAGCTGAGAGGTCGTTCATTCCGTTCGCTCATGGATGGTTGGAGGGTGTTTTGGCTCGCTTGAGTCTGCGCAGAGACCGGTCTCTGGGCCCTCAAGCTATCCCGCAAGAACCCGGAAAGCAAGAACGTGCTTCCACGAGTGTTACCGTATGCCGGTGGAGGCGGGGCCGCGATGAGATGGTCCTCGACGTCCCCGGTACCGACGCCGCTCTGGGCTAGTGCAGCCGCGTAGGTGGGAAGTGGGGGGCGGTTCCACGGTGACAAACCCATGGGCGGGTCCCCCATTGCACGTCGGCGGGCGCTGGGGAGGATTTCACCAGGGTGTACAAAGCTGTATCGTTCGGCGCGTAGTCGGAATATGCGACGCTCAATGAAGAGCAACTGGACGAGTGTGGCGACACCAAAGCTATCCGATATGCAGTGTTAGCAAGACGTCGAATGATAATTATGGTATAGGTAGCATACACGACGTGAACGAAAATGGCGGTAGATGCGCCGCCGAGCACCTGCATGTTCTGGTCCGAGCTGCTGGAGCTGCTGCTGCTACCGCTATGAGCCAGACGAGTAACGGCGAAAACCCAGCCGATGATGGTACCGCTGACCGCGAGGCATTGGGCCACGAATGCCAACAATGTAGTCAGACGGAGACCACCGTACGAAGGAATCTTTTTGGGTTTCAGGAAGCAGAGAAGGTGTTTCTGCTTAGGCTTAGGCAGAGAGTCGGTGGAAGTCGTGGCCAGCGAATTTGATGAAGGAGAGCCTGAAACAGCGAGTTGCGAGGCCGGTGCAGCAGAATCGGTCGCTGGCTGCGCTGCGCTTCTGTCTTCCGGGTGACGTTCGGGCAAAGGTGCCGCAGTGGGGCTATCGCTCCTGCCCTCCTGCGCGTCCTCTTCCTCTGTGAAGCCGATCTCACCCCGTTTCCGCGGCAGAGGACCTGCCTGCGGCCGGGATTCCGGGGCGGGATTTGACAAGGAAGCCGTGCTCGAGGATTCAGAATCCATTGTAAAAAAGGGTCGGACTGGGAAAAAGCCGAAGGAGAAGGGATGAAAGGACTTGCGCCTGGCAAGGGACTGAGGCGCCGACCAGTGAAGCTCAGTCAGAGATGAGGAACTTGACGATAAGATGCCCGACTATTTGTTTCGTCTGATCGTTACCGTACAACAGGTTTACATCGAACGCCACAGATCTCCGGATCCGCCGTGCCCTATACCATGAGTGCCTCAGACCTCCAGCCATCCAAGCTCGGCCGGAAGGAGCAGTAAGCGTCCCCGACCACACTCTGTCCACCGCCAATTGCCCGCTTCAGCTGGGATCGGGTCTACGAAACAGAACTCGCAAATTTCCAGGAACACGGTGATGAGGGAGAGATTTGGTGCGACGCCGTGCAACACCTCAAGACCGTCGGTTCATTCTCGCTAGGTTTGGTGTTCAGAGCGTCGAGAAGATGGTAAAATGGGCCCTAGAGCACGTTCCCCCGTCCCAGAATGCATCTACGCTCGAAGTTGGCAGCGGAAACGGCACACTTCTGTTCGCGCTCGCCGACGCAGGCTACGATGCTTCTTGTCTCTGCGGGATCGACTACAGTGCCGACGCGGTGCATCTCGCGCAGGCTATTGCAGCCACGATGGAAGACGGCGACTCCACCACATTTGCCGAGTGCGATTTCCTGACCACAGACCCGCCTCGCCTCCCCAATATGCCGCCAGAACAGCGATCGGACGTATGGGATCTACTCTTGGACAAGGGCACTTTCGATGCCATTGCCTTGGCTGAAAAAGAGGATGACGGTAAGTCTCCTGCGGCGCGGTACCCAAGTCGTGTTGCACGACTTCTCAAGCCCGGCGGCAGCTTTCTCATCACTTGTGCGTGGCCCGGGCGCTTGTCTAAACGCCTCATTAACGCGGTCGCAGCGTGTAATTTTACTGAGGATGAATTAAGAGCTAATTTTGAGACACCGGAAACGGGTCTTGTATACCAGTGCGTTTTGCGTAATGAAGATCCTCGGCGGGTGCTTATCGTCTTCAGTTCCCGCATACAGCACCGCACGTTTACCTTTGGTGGAAAAAGCGGGAGCCCTTGTTCCAGCGTAGCTTTCATGAAACCCCTGATAACGTAGCGGTAGTCAAAAAAAAAAACTGCATGCACCTTTAAAAGCTCCCGGTTCAACGTCATTGTCAAAGACCTCTCGGACGACTGTAATGGTGTTACGCTTTCGGAACAAAGGAGTCGAAACTAGCATTCCTTTCATAGCCAGATTGCTTCCAAACGTGAGAAAGATCACAGAGAAGGGATCACGTCCACCCCTGTCCGTAAAGTATCCTTCGCTACAGCACTAGCCCACTTGCTCAGTTTTTGAAGCCCTTCCGGCATTTCCCCGACGTCCCGGAATACCTCTGTGAGGAAGTACACCAGCCCCATAGCTAGCGTCTCGAGCCGGCTTGCTTTGATGAAGATCTCCTCGACAGGTCCCCGGTTGCGAGTTGTCGGGATAGCGCTCGCGCTAATCACAGGGGTCGATACCTGGCTGCTGACGAACAGCTGGACAAGCAGCTCCTTCAGGAATACTCGCGATTGCGGCTTCAGGGTCGTAAAGTCGACGGGCTAAGAAGTGTTACTTTCGGTGAAGCCCAAACAAATAATCAGCCCACCTTGAGGATCCCGAGCGTGACGCAGTCCTTCGCAATCCACCACGCATACGCTTTGGCAACATTCTTCATGCGCGTGGAGGATATGCTTTTGACGTCGAATCCGTCGTCGTCATTTAGACTCTTGATAACCTCCGCTCCGCCCACGGTCGTCTCGCCAAGGTCGCGCAGGAAGTCCCACAGGCAAAACTGTAGCGTGATCTTGTACGAATGCGACGATCGACAAAGGTGTTGGCAGACGAGCGTATAGTACGGATTGTATGATTTTTCCTATCGCCAAAAATCAGGAATAAACATCGGGTATGCAGACAATGCTTACGTTCCCGCAGCAGTGTAGAAGCACCCTGACAATTTCCCTCTGCTGGACCTCTGTCAGACTCAGTTGCGACAGTCGTTCGCAGGCGTCGACGTAGTCCTGGATCAGTGTTAGAGAAATACGGGCTCCCAGCGTATGCAGCTCACATCAGAGCTCATAAGCACCACAAATATGCTTCTCCGGATATCCGTGTTCATACCCTGTTTCCGGGCGAGCTTGAGCAGCGTGGTGTTACCCAAATCATTTGAAGGCTCCTTGGGTGCCTCGTCTTGACGGTCCACGAGAGGATCGCCGCCCCATGCTGCGCCGACCAGCCACCATTTCCCCTTGCTTTCCGCGGAATGGAGATCCTGCAAGGATACGCGAAGCGGTTCGTGCGCCAGCACTATGGATTAATCAGTTTCTGATTGCTCAAGGTCGAAGAAGAAGCTACCATGTCTGTTCTTGCCGAGCCCAATAAGGAACTTCTTCATCCTCTCAACCGCCTCGCCGCCTTGATTCAAGGTTGTGTTTCGCTTCACCTTGTTGTTCTTGAGATTGGTCAAGGTTTCGACCATGAAGCGAGTGCGGGAACTGAGTGGTGTAAGTATGAGCAGCCCGAAGACAAACCAACGCCAAAGACCCACCTCAAAGCTTCGTCGTGGTCTGATATTTTATTTTGAACCACCTGGATGATATCTTTTAAGGCCGAAGGGTCATCCTGCCGCAGTTGTTGACCAGAATCTACGCATAATCTGTGAGAGGGGCTAGACAAGCAAGGGCTCACGTACTCCGCACAATCTTAAGCAGCAGCTCTACACTAAACTCGGACAAGTCGGTGTCCAGTAGCCCCCGGATGATGTCGAAAATCAGGACGCAGGAGATAACTTGGAAGTTATAGAGCTCCGACAAAAGGACAATCAGATTTGAGCATTCCTTGCCACTTGTAGATGCTCCAGTCTGAGTTTCTGTGTCATCCGGATTTATCTCGATGCCCTTCAAGTCGGTGTAATGCCGCTCGTATGCTGAAACAACTGTCTGTAGGAAGTAGGCGGCTGGAAATTGGTATTGATGAGACTACCGTCCGCAAAATCATGCCAGATCAGCTTACCGAATTCAATACCGACGATCTTGTGAAGACTGGAAACAAACGCGGCGTAGAGGACGACGTAAGAGTCCAACAGCGATGAATGCGACGAGATGCCGTCCACAATCAAAGTAGTGAGCGTTGATGTAACGTCTGCCTTTGCATAAGTGGAAAGTCGACGGTAAAAAAGGGTGGACAGACCATTGCGGCGATGTTTCCGGTATATTTCCTCTATGCTATCCAAAATGGACCCAATATTCTGTTCCGTCATCCTACGCCGAACGGTCAACATAATTAGGGGTAGAAGGATGAGAATTCCACGAACCTGTTGAGGAGACCTTTTAATTGTCGTGTAAGCTTGACCAGGAGTTCCGAGTCGGCTTCGTCTCGGGGCTTATTTCGGAGATGTGGAGGAACGTAGGCGGTACCTGCCTCTATCATGAGTACCGGAAGAAGTGCGCATAAAGAAAGAATGACCTGCTTGAGGTTTCGCTGCCAGAGGTTCGTTGTGCACGGGTGATTGTGCTCCCTTATCCTCTTCACCCCGTTCCATCGAGTCCACATCTTCGATCCCATTCCATTCGTCCTCATCTTCGCCCTCGTCACCAGAGATGGAGTCATCTTCGTCGCTTTCTTCGTCTGATTCAGACTCATCAGGTTCCGCAGGCTGCAGCTCATCAGCACCATACCACAGCAGAGTACAACGAACTGACGAGTGGGCGTGAGTCTGTAAGTGACGATGCGAAGTCGAACAAATCTGATAGGGCAGCCTTCAGCACAGACCCACAACTTTAAATAAAAGGTTCGCCGCACCGTCCAATCCATCATCCTCTCGTAAACTCTTTTTCTTCGTGTAGCCGAGCTTGGACTCCAGGTAGGCCATGTACGCGTCTTCCTCCTTGTCCTTCTGAGACCGAGGGCCCAGAGAAGTTGGAGTAGGATCAGATCGCGCAACACGCTTCTCCAGCGCGGTTTTCGTTTTCTTGACCGTCTTTACAGCCTTGGGTCCTTCCAAAATGGAGGTGGAGGAGCCACTAAGTCGCGGTGGCTTTGAGGGAGCCTTTACAGGTGTTTCCTCCTTGCTAACAGCCTCCGGTGCAAGTTTGATTTTCTTTCGCTGCGGTGAATCGCCGTGTTCCTCTTCTGCCGCACGTTTGCCGGGGACAGAGAAGAACTCTGCCTTCCGCTGCTTTTTCCCAGTGCGCTCTTGCTTCCGCAGTTCCTTTGGCTTATAAGTGCATGTCGCTAGCACGTAGAGCGATACTTACCTTGCGAGAGACCTTATTTTTGTTCGACCATTTCTTGCGCGGTTCAACGCTGTCATTATCTATAGGTCGCGTTATTCATGATCGGAGGGTAAGTTGGAAAGACTAACTGGGAGCATCTCCGAGCTGTTCGACCAGCGTTTGTGGCAGACGTGTTGTCGAAGTTTTCTTCCGCATAATTTTTTGGCTGGTCTAAATTAGGCGCGTCCGGCAATGTCTTGCCGAAGGGACGAAACATCACCAAGCAATCAACGTTAATCAACGCCGGCTTCCGCTTTTGGAGATTGTGCCCAGCTCGCAACCAATGGCGAGGTCGAAGCCTGAGCAAGCTCGGAGGTGGAGATTTATCCTCGGTAAATTCTCTAGGACGATTGCAGTAATTTAATATTGCCAAATTTATTGCAAATTTCCTGGAAGAAGAGGAAAGAGACTGGCGACTCGGACTTTGTTGATTCTTAACTAGTTCCTGGGCTTGGACGGTTTTTTTTACCAGCTGCGGAGTCAATGCATAGACCTGCCCTTCAAAGTACGTCGAAAACTAATTCGAGTAGGATGCATAAGTAGACATAGACTGAGAACGCGACAGGCTAAGGTATACTACATGCAGTGTAGGGATATGTACTGTACGTGTATGGAGATTCTAAAAGATATAAAGTAATTTGATATGAGTTCCAGTGTCACTGAGTGTACAAGCATCCGTGCAGTTAGTCCGTTCAATGCATAGTTGAATCTCGAGTCTCAGGGGATGACTTGGGGAGCATCCCGTCTAGGGTTAGTGCGTTTAGGTGAAAATGTTTTGATTAATCTGTGCAGATGCGGTTTCTTGAATTAACAAGGATCACGCGCGCGGAAGGTAGAAACGAAACGTACCGGAACCACAGTCGCTCTCCGGTACACTTCTCTCGCACAAGCTGCCATTCTCGCAAGGGCCCTTTTACGCCGCGCAAACAATCGAGGAGGACCTTCTGCCCCTCACGTGTCCCTTCCCCTTCGAGCACCCATTCGCCCTGCCAGCCAAGCCCGATCTCGTCATCGTCCGCGACCTGCTTCCAGACGCGCGCAGTCCACATGTGCTTCTTCACAAGCGCATATCCCATCGGTGAATGTGGGCTGCGCACCTTCGTCGACAAGCTCACCAGCGTAAGCTGTGGAATGTCCTCACACGGAGGGAAGCATCGAACGGTAAACACGGGGTTCGTTAGCGGCGGCATGATGTGCGTGTAGTAACAGGGTGACGGGAGGATGAAGGGGTTACGCAAGGGAAGTGACTCCGGAGGACTAAAGGGCACGAGGGATGACCGTTAAATAGGAGCCATTTTCTTCGATTTTGGAACGCGTGCTCGCTTCCCGCGGAATCGGGGAGGCTGCCGTCAGATGATCCAGGTTCATCTGGGCTGTGCGGGGGGACGAATCCGAGGTTGCAGACAATGTCGCCTGTGGATAGGTGATCCCACAGTCCCGACTCGTAGAGCTGGTCTTCACACAGCTCAATGCTGTCTGAGTTCTCGGAGAGCCCGAGTTTTGAACATGGGACGAAAACCCGGAGAACTGGTGCCCGGGTGCGCGAAGTGGCGAGGATAAGGTCGTGATGGGGAACATGGCGTCGTATCGGCGAGGATATTTCCAGGGTGGAATCGCGGGAGAAGGGAGGAGAGGGGCTGGTAGAAAAGGAAGAGGAATCGCTAGAAAGTTTGACAGACGCAAATCTCCGATGTGGCCGTTCGAGAGGCATTCGTCCCCATTCGTCGTCCGACGTGGAGCCCGATGCCCGCGACAGTGAGTGCCTCCAGCCCGAGGTGTAGTACTTTAACGAACGTGGTTCGGACACAGGAGGAGGGGGGCACTTTAGAGCTACTGTTCCGAAATAGAGACAACCGGCTGCCCGGTCGTGAAAGGCTGCGTGTCGCGACGGGTAGCTTGGAGTCTGCGCTTTTCCTGCTGCGCCCAGATCGCGGTGGTAATGCGGGCTCTGGGACTACGACCGGCGGGGCACATGGGACAGCGGAGCTGGAAAGTTCAGCTGCCGAAGGTTATGCTCCAAGAAGGGCGGCCAGCCATTCGAGTTCTTCCCGCTCAGGTGGCGGCGGCAGAGTTGAGCTGTGTGCGAGGGCCTGAAGCAGGAGCACGAATCGAGAATGGGCCTGTGTTAGGGTCGCCAATCGAAACGTTCGCTCTGCTTGGGGCGGCGTCAACCGGAAGACCGGACAGACATGTCAAAGCATTGCATCGGGTAGCGATGCAATGTGACCGTCTGAGAAAACCACTGCCGAGAACAGTTAACGCAAAAATTAAAGCACGTTCTGGTTGGATGGGCTTACTGAGGAGCTGAAGGTCGGCCAAGGTCACCGGTACGTTTTGCAGCCGAAGGGGATCAGAATGCGAACGCATGCAGCGTAGCCCGGGACGAAGCGGGAAAGGATCACGTCCTTGAGCTCGGGGCAGGAGAAGAACTTCTGCAGTCATGACCAAGTGCTGAGAAGAGCCCAGCAGGCTCGCCAGCTCAGCTGGGCGAAACGCGAGGCCAAAAACGGGGGTCTTGACAACAGGGAGGAGCGTCCGTGCGTGCGGGTGTTTGGTTTTTAAAGGACGAGAGAGTGCGCGTTCGTGGACGCGGGGGAGTGGCCGTGGATCTGACCGCGAACCAATTTCGGAGGTGCCGATTCCCTGGGACTTCTCGGGGATGACCTCGCCGTCATCTGCTGCGGAATCGCGTCTGAAAGATGGCAGCCGTGGGGGAGGGAGAGCCGGCCGCTGGAGAGGATCCATTGCAGTATGCGAGAGAGTGGGGGGATGAGGGGGGAGAGCAACCGCCATTCCGGTCGCTGCGGACTGAAAAAGTCCGATTTGACGCAAGATTTGGGGGCTAGGAATGTGTAATAGGGAATACAGAGAAGTCGCTGACGAGGCGAAAGCTTGAGAACTGGAGCAGGATGCCGAGCTAGGGGTTCGAAGGGTGTGTAAAAGGCATCCTGGACGCGTGGACGCAAGGACCACCGGGGCTGAAGCAGGAACTATTGTGGCATTGGCATTTGCACTGAGGTCAGCCAACAAGGGCGTATGCCGATCGGAAACATACGGCCCGTTCCCCGTGTGCCCGGCCCCTGCCAACACCTGACAACCAATCTACTCGTACTCCTGACTGTCATGTGCCGACCAAGGAGAGTGTGCGTGGTCCTCCGAGTCTCCAGGACGGAGCGTCTCACCCAGGTTATAGCATCTTCGAGCGCGCCGATCCTTCGGGAGGATCCGACTCGGAGCTTTCCTCAGACGAGGACCAGGGTGCGTTTTGCATTGTTGGATTGCTATTGTGTTCTAACCAGAAAGCAGAGGTCCAGAAAACAAGTCCCGCAGCGCCGGAAATCTCCTGGGCCCCAGCGCCAGGATGAGTACGAGTCTTCAGCCGACTCCGAGGACGAATATCAGCAGAAACGCGTAGTCAAGCCAAGAAGCGCACAAAAGTCAGGAAGAGCACGGAGGATGCCAGACCGGCACAGCGGAAGCGGAAGAGAAAGGCGCCTCCAGAGCCCGTGGATCTCAGCGAGCTGCCACCAGAGCAAGGTGCGTGCGTCTCCTCCCCCTCAGGCGGCTCCTGACAGGTAATTATAAAGCGAGCAAAATCCGTCTTGACATGCAACTCGAGGCCATTCTTAAGCCGAAGAAGCTCTCGGTCAAAGAAGAGAAAGGGAAGGGAGGTCCTTGACAGTTTCGCGGACGATGAGGTAGCTCGTCTGCGCGAAACCATGAACAATGCGGCGGATGAAGACATCAAAGCCAACGACGCAAACTCCCCCCATCGCCAAACTGAAGCTGCTACCAGAGGCCATGGAAACCCTCCGAAAGTAGGTGCTGCATACACTGGCTGGACTAATTCTAACCGCACGCAGATCCTCACTCGCTCAGTCCATGATTGACACAACCTCCTCGAAGCCGTCAAGCGGTGGCTCGAGCCTCTTCCCGACCGCTCCCTGCCATCCCTCAACATCCAACGCGAGTTCTTCCCACTTATAAAAAGATGGAGTTCATCGACAGCGCTGTCCTCAAAGAGTCGGGCCTTGGCCGCGTCGTCTTGTTCTACACGAAATGCAAACGCGTGACTCCGGAAATCAAGCGCACTGCGCACGAGCTTGTCTCAGCGTGGTCGCGCCCCATCATCAAGCGTCCGCATCGTACCGCGACAAGGTTATCCCCACTGCGCAGCAGGGAGACGGCGGCGACGGCCCGGTGCGCAACCTGGAACGGTTCAATGCCATCATGGCCAAGGGCCGCTTGCTCGACAAGGACCGCGTCCGGAAGAACGCTGTCGCAATTCCTAGGAGCGAGTTGCCCAACTACACCATTGCGCCGAGCAACAATGCCGGCATGAGAGCAAATGCGAGTGTGGATGTCGACATTGAGAGGAGACGGAAGAACGCGGAGAGGATCAGGAGTCTAACGAGAAAGGTCACGAATAAGTGAACGTGTACGTCCAGTCATTTTGGGGTGTAGAGTGCTTGCTTGTATTGCCGTAATATAATAACAGTCATAAAACTACCTGCGTGGCGCTTTCACTTGTCAATTACTGTGAACAAATCGAGGGGAAGCATCTGGGCTCCCTGGCGGTCAAGGAAATTCTCCTCGTCTGGGACTACAATCCTGTTATATTCCTCGCTTTGGAAAACCTGGCGAACATGTCAGGTGCTCCTCGAAACGGAACGAATCGACAAACCTCGAAGATCTTGGCGTAGCTCTCGCCTTCGAAGATGACCATCCCGTCCCACTCAGACATGGGGGCCCCCATCGCTTGAACCAGCTGCATTAGCACGCTCTGGTTTACGTGAGCCTGAGACGCATGAATCATTACGGTGGTTACGCATGCGGGGAAGGAACAGGTGTACCTGTTCATACTTGATCAAGTTCTTCTTCACGATGTCGACGCTCGAGAACAGAGCGGCGTGCGTTCCAGACCAATATTGGCTGAACTCTTCTTCGGTGAGCGTCGACTTTCTCTTGAGCAAAATAGCGAGCCGGACGCGGTCGGTGCGGAAAGACATGGCCTGAAAAATGTGTAGGACGCGATGCAGTGAGGTTGCAGAGTAGGATTATTATATGGTGGTGAACATCGCGGTCATCGATCGCGAGGAGCCTGGCCGCCATCGAACAAATGGAAAGACGGAAAGACGGTTAATCGTCGACGACTTGTAAACTGGATGTGTCAATGAGTTCTCCGAGGTTGTCCTAGGTGCTCTAGAACACGAGACTGATTACCCTTTGTTAGCGAGTCTGCCAGGCATGAACATTGTCGCCATCGATCGCGAGCAAATGGAAAACGGAACGGCCCAACTTGGAACCAAGTTGTGTAATTCATACAGACGTAAGTTCTAGTGTACAGGCATAGAGAGGGGTCAGGAGCGAGGTTACAACAATGAACGTGTATGTCCAATCTTTGAATTGGCTATACATGCGACTTTATTTATCAATTACTGTGAGCAAGTCGAAGGGAATTTGCTGGGACCTCTCGGTGTCAAGAAACTTGGCTGCATCTGGGATTATGATCCTTTGGAATTCCTCGCTTTGAAAGACCTGACGAGGATGTCAGGAATTCACTGAACCAGGCTGAATCGACAAACCTCGAAGATTTGGCATGGCTCTCGCCTTCGAAGATGACCATCCCGTCCCACTCGGGCATTGGAGCCTTCATCCCGTCAATGAGCACGCTCGTTTATATGAGCCTGAGAGTCGTGAATGGTGGTTACTCGTACAGCTAAGGGAGATGTGCACCTGTTCGTACTTGATCAAGTTGGTCTTGACGATCTCCAACGACGAAAACAATGCGGCATGCGTTCCAGACCAGTATTGGCTGAACTCTTCTCTAGTGAGGGTCGATTTCCTCCTGAGAAACATAACCAGGCGGACGCGGTCGGTGCGGAGAGACATAGTAGCCTTGAACAGATCGGTTCACAAAGGTAGACGTTTTAGAGGATTTGTGTGGGAACGATGCCCTAACCGTGAGATCGACGGCGGCCATCGAACAAGGGAACGTAAAGACGGCTAGTCGGCCTCTAGAGCTAATTCTGACCGAGATTCGAGACCAGCGAAGTAAGCCAGTTGAATCTTCGGTATTTCGCCGTACTTCGCCGGCGCCAGCCCGGTGCGGTCCAAAAGGATTCATGATATCATGATGCCGTTGGACATGAATCGGATGACCTGTCAGAGATAAGATTATCTCTCTCTTACCCGGTTACTAATGTCTCTTCGAGTTGGCTACGGTTCGGCCATTCCTTGACTCGAATGTCGCTCGTTTAACTGTGCTTCAGTGCGCGAGCACTTCTCGACGCCGCTGCTGCAGTTCGAAGACGATGACCAGAACAAGACTTTTACTCTCGTCGAGTGCCCAAGTGCGGCATCGTCCGTCCTGCTCAGCTCTTGGACACTCACCGATCCACAGGCGGAACCGGCCAGTTGATTTCCCGTCACCAAAGATGAGATCGATGTCGCGATGTACGGCGACCGGTCGCGTCTAATATCGATTCCAAACTGACCGATTTACAGTGCGCTTACCGATCCTCTCATCTCTGGGATAGCAAATGGCTCTACGGCCTACAAACTATGCGGAAGCTATGTTTCGACGCCCTTGAACTGTCGGTCTCTCCTGAATGCTCCATGTCGGCAATTAACACGTAGCAGGGCGGTAATTACTGGCAAGAACACCGAATATAAAGATATTTCGGATCTTAAAGGAACGAAAATTGGGATCTCGCGCTTGGGAAGCGGCAGCCAAACAATGGCTTATGTGATGGCCTTGCAGCAGGGATGGCCTACAGAAAAACTCGAATTTCAAAGTATGTTGAATCCTTCCGGCAGCCGAGTCCTCTAATTCCCGTCAGTCAACAACGATATCCGTGGCCTCATCGATTCGGTTAACGACGGCTCGACCAGTGCATTTATGTGGAGTGGTTTACCACTAAACCATTCGTCGACGCGGGCGAAGCTCGCTTCGTACGTGCATGCTGTTTTCGAGATCCTGCTGTGAGGTAACTAG